>JAQFZP010003467.1:0-10186 GCA_034695745.1 Geophilus truncorum | reverse complement strand
TTTTGACCTGACATATAACCTTCGACGGCCTTATCTATTTTAATTAATAGAGATCTCTCTAATTTGCATTCTATTTATTAAAAATTAACGACTTCGAAAAAGTTATAAATCCCGCTCGAAAAGGATGTGACGTCGCATTAGCGCTCGAGTATCTGGGCGGACTCGGATCTCTCCTCGCGTGCAGACCCGTGTTACGGGAAAACGGACCCCCAAACACCGATCGGCTTTGAGTGAAAAAAATTTTAAAATAAATTGTAAATATAACTTTAATTGTAATCGTAAAAAATACACTATACTTAAGAATTTATAGTGTATACATAAGCCTTTATGTAAGCATTATGTACATTATAAATAAGCATTGTATTAAAATGTAATAATAAAGAAAAATATAAACGGTCAATAAAATTCTTGATAAAATATAAACGGTTAGAGTCAGCAGCGTTTATGTCATTCTGACCGGTGCGCAAATATATGCAGTACGTAGAGTATTATACTCTATATACGCTCAATCGATGGCGCCACAGGTTATTCATTTCATTGTAATTAAAATACTTCCAATTAACATTTTATAAAAGTTTTGAATTTATCGTCGAAAATATAAAAGTAATATAAATAAAATCCACCATTTTTGATATCAATTGTTAACGTTCCATAATTTAAATTATAAAAAAAAAGAATAATCGATTAATTAATTACTTGTTAAAACATCAAATTGTATATCTAAATTCAGAAAATTGTTTAACTTTGCTTTCAAAGTCCCCAATCCCATAAGAACAATATTTTCTGGTTTTAATGCTCCAGACGATTCGATGTTGAAATAAAATCTATGTTGAGTTTCGTGCTCAACAGACGGAACGTCGTTTTTGTCATCTGGTAATTCGAAATATTTGTTTTCCGACAATTTTTTCGGTTTTGGAAACGTAGTATGATTGGGTGCGTTATCAGGATCGTATTCAAAACTAACACAACAAGTCGGGTTCCATTTTGCGTGTTCTTTTCCAATTCCTTTTCTCGCATACGCACGTAACTTCAATTCTTGTCCTTTACTCATCTTCGCGATTAAAATCTCACCATTTCCGTCGCCTTTGACGTACATTCCGTGATCGTTGTGTCCATGAATCGCAGGTACGACGTTTGTATTATCACTAATTAAATCTGCCGTTGTCACATGTCGAATTCGATCGTCTGTACATTTTACGTGAAGAGTGAATAAAACACCACAATCAGAACAGAAGTCGTTAATTCCCGAATTATTACAATTACAGTTCCAGTTTGTCTGCATTTTCTCTATCACTTTGTCTGAAGTGAGAGGTAACAAACATAATCTATGACAAATGAATTCGTCGTGTAAAACAGTCGTGTTTACTTCGATTCGTACCCAGTCAATTGCCAAAGTAGGGACTTCTGCTATACAAACGCGGCGGATGCTGTTTACTACACTGAGATTAGTGTTTTCAATTTGGAATTTGATATTTTCGTTGTTTAATTCGCTGAGGAAAACGATTGGTTGATTTCCGTATGACATTATAATTTTCACATTTCAATCAATTGTATTTTAGTCCAAACGCCAAAGCGTTAATTTAAATTTTATATTAACGCGAAATGTTTATATTAAATTACAAACTGTTAATAAAGTTTATTAAAACAGGGCTGTATTTATTATTCATTACAAGTTCATAATTATATAATAATACTAAAATTATATAATCAATAAAACTGTTATTAATTATTTATTTAATACTGTTAGAATTTGAATGTATTTGATTTATTTTAGTTATTTTGATTTCATTACTTTTTTATTTAATTTCTATTTTATACAGCGTATATATATATTTATTTATTTATTGCCAGAGTCTATTTAATTTTTAATTTTATCATTAAATACCATTCAAGAATTGGATAAGAAATGATGTCCAATTGCCAAGGTATGTAACACCTTGGCAACGAGAAAATAATACTTTATTAAATCAAATATAATACAAAATTTATTATTGTTTGTAATACCGCTGGTTCTATTCTTGACAAAATGACAACGTCACCACTTTCATCAGAAGAAATCAATTGGCTTTTTACAAATCTTTATCATTTTCGAACTAAAGATCAAGTTCAACTTGTCTTGATTGAATGTGCAGACAAACGAGTGATAAAAGCGCACAAAGTCTTACTAAAATCTAGAAGTGACTATTTCTGTGCAATGTTTAGTAATGATGAATACATAGAAAACAGAACCAACACCGTAAAACTGATGGATACATCGTTTGAAGCAATGGAGGTTATCCTAAAATACATCTACTGTCAGACTTTACCAACAGATCTAACAAAAATGACTTTGAAAGACGTTATTACCACCGCAGACAAAATGTTGATGCCAGACATAATTAGAAAATGTTGGTCGACGTATTCCAAAACTCCAATATCGATGGTCGATTTTTTATTGGGTTTAGAATTAGACCATCTAATTGTTGTATAATTGTAAAACGACGTTATTGGTGAAACCCTTATGACGACACTCGATAAATGTCTTTTTCTTTTTGATGTAGAGCGTATAAACTTCATATTAACATGTATATCGAATGATGTAAATAAAAATAATCTGTACTTGACTGCATTTATCCTGCTCAAATACAATCACATTTTATTCAATTAAACGCGACATTCAGTTATTAAGCACTTAAAAAGTAGGCCCAGTTGTACCAACAAAAGTTAAAATTTAAGCTGAGTTTAACAATACTTTTAACATTAAACTCTAGTTTATAAATACTTCTAACATTAACTTTCATTGGTACAACTGGCCCTTAGTGACCGACATTGTACCTCATGGAATGCCATAGTTTGAGGTACCAACCAATCACAAGCCATTTGATTGAATGGCTTGTTTCGTACACTATCAAAATAGTGCACGATCAGCGGGTTATTTATCATTCGGTACGATGCGTCCACTAAGTTAGTCAGCACATATACTCTAACTATTACATATTCAGTTGCTAACATAACCACTATCTTCATCTATATTCTCACTATCGTCATCAGTATCCTCACCAACATTCATAATTCCTACGTCAAAGTACCCTAACTCTGTACAAAAACAATAAGCCCTAATGCGTTTATGTTCTAAACAACATACGCCATCATAATCATAGCCTCGATAACAATAAGGACCGATAACAAAGGATGCTTCGTAACTGACGAAATATGCATCATTTAAATAAAATTCATATTTTCCATATCCCGAATCGTCTATATTCCATTCATCTGCACCCGTTTCGTACACTAATAAATCATTTCCAATTTCCGTATCTTGGTAAAAATAAATATTGAAATTTTTTCGAGTGTTTAAGTGTCTGCTGGGACACGTAAAACACTTCCAATTTCCCAGTGGTTTTTTTTTAATTTCCCATTTACATGTGTTTCTATCGTAAATTTTCATACACCGATCGTTTACATCGAAATACAACTTATCTTTAGTTGCCAAAAGTAAAATTTTACACTCTTCGAAGTCTTGTCTGTATAAAACCGACCATTGTTTCACACTGAGATCAAAGATGGCGTACGTTGTATCAGAATGTTTAAAAAATATTTCAGTCAAATTTGCACTCTCGTATGTTATTTCCTGGATTACATTTTTATTAGATTTTGTGGACGATTTGTCGTTAATTATCACGTTATAACATTCGGTTCCAAAATAAGTTGGTGCAATTGCAACGTACAAATTGCCTAATTCCAATCGGAAACGAAATATTTGATGCTTGTCGAAAACTATCGAACCGATATCGTACACACCATAGTCTGATGAAGTTACACCATTAACTAGATTAATTGTATTGTAATGAAACTTATATTTCTGCAAGGAATTGGTAATTTGGTAAACCATAAAATGCGGTTTGGAATTCTGTTCCATCCATCTTCTACTCGTTTCTTTGATTAACAAGTCTTTTATATTTTTGTGAGATAAAATATTCTTTCGCTTCAATAAATCTCTGAGAAATGTCACTGGTAAACGGTCGAGATCGCACTTCGATAGTAAATTTGGAACTATTAATTCCATTCTGTCATTCCTTTCCTCTGTTTTATGTGATCCCCAAATAAGAATAAAATTTATGAGTTCGCACAATAATTTACTATTCATTTCGCCAACTGTTCGACTTTCGATTACAATCTCCATTTGTTCTTCGTCGACGTTTGAGATAACGTTGTTTTTCACTAAATTTCTCAAATTATCGATAATAAATTCAACCATTTCCTCTGAGAGAAATCGTACTGTCTTCAAACGGTTGAAAACATTTTCAACTGAAATCGAAGGTTTTACGTGTGTTTCTAACAACCTATCGAACAAATCATGTACGTGCAATGTGTTGGCAACTACGAGCACACGATAAAGTAAAGGTTCTGCCAAATCTATGGGTATATCTTGGGCGTACATGTGTTTCACGATAATGTTCATTACGTCTAAAGGTACGTCAGATAGTTTTATAACGTGTACTCTATCTTCGGGAATTCTATTTTTGAACAATTTAGAAAATACGTCACTTCGAGCTTTCAGAATGCTTCTGTGGGCTGTTATTACGCGTCCGTCTGTACATTTTATGTTTACCATTTGAACGCGGTCTTCGGATCGAGTATTGTAGAGATTCAGAAGTAAATTTTTAACGTCATTGCTGGATGGTATCGAAAAATTTAATTTCTCCGTCATTTTGTCTTCGAAGTTCGTGTTTTACGATTCGTTCAATCTTAGATTTGATTTGATAGTACATTATTTTGAAATAATGTGTAATGATTTGTGGTATCAATAATATATTAAAGACATAATTAAACTACATAATTAAATAACTTAACAAGCCTATTAAATATTAATATTATTAATTACATTTGAATTTTCCACCCTCTTATTTACCTCCTGCATACCTACAATTTCCATACTCACATCACCACTACTACTGGTTCCAACCCATAACATACTCCCACACACCACATCCTAAGAACCCCCAACCTCCAATAAAACCACTACCATCAAGAATCTAAACAATCTCCAACTAACCCGAAGCTTACACCTATCCTCCGAATTTAATATCTGATCACTAAATATCTTACTGAAAAATGGTGATACTAATACCAGAAGTAAGTAATTTACTTCTGCTAATACCCCATCAGTCCAAGGGTCATAATCAAACAACTTCGAAGCATCAGCCTCACATACACGAACAAAAAAAGAAGCATAGTCGAAATATTTTGTCCTAGGTTTGTGTACAACGACATCACACACATTCAAATCACCAAAAACATAGTTCAAAATATCTTGTGCAGTAATATCTAGTGTCAATCTCGAAACAAAAATTGATCTAGTTTGTATGGTTGTCAACTTTCAGTCCAAGTCAACCCGGAGACTGAGATTATTCTAACATCATGACGCTACCTCAAACATGTACCACACTTAAAGCTGGCTTCAAATATCAGTAATTCATCTTCCCTCACCTTACAACACAAAGCATGATGCCTGGTAAACCTGACAGCCTTTTGCCAACCATAAACAGCAGCGGAGCATCGATCACAAGGAGCATTAGGAGGCGGCATCATCCACTCACCCGAGATGACAACAATCAAATCGCAAAATAGATCTAAGTTAAAGATTATCGCCTTCGAGCAAACTTCAATGCCAGCAAACCGCAAATCACCCACAAGGGAACCAGAAACCCTGGCTCGGTGAATAACCTGGAGTACCCCCTGCTCCATTGGAGTACTCCAATTTCAAATTTCACCGCTAGGGAAAACCAGGAGTGAGCGGTCGATAAACATACCTTCACGCAGTTGCCGGCTCCTCCCGGCTTCACCAGCTTTCAACATTTGCAGATTAAGAATTGGTGAGTTGTTAATATAAAGTTAAATATAATATAAAGCAAAACTATGCTATGCTATGCTATGTGAATGTCTATTTCACATGAATTTCTTGTGTTTAAAACTGTGTTGCGTTGATAAGTTCTGACCAGTTTTAGTTTTAGTTTTAGTTTTAGTTTTGTAAAGTACCAGTATTTTTTACTTTTTAAGTGCTTATTTTTGAAATTGCTTATAATTAGAGCCTGGATAAATGCATAAATGCGCAAATGCATAAAAAAAATCTTTAAAACGAACATATTGGCTTAAAATGAATAAATTACCATTTTTGCCAAAAAAAGTTCGTAAACGTTTCTAAAACGTTACGAATAAACTAAAATAAATTATATATATATATATATACATATACATATACATATATATGTATATATATATCTGATTTGTGTTTGTGTTTTCACATGGTCTTAGTGTTAATAGTAGGTTAGGGTTAGGGTTATTTCAAGGCTAAAATTAATTGCAGATGCCTTAATTGCGATAAAACTGATGAATCTTTAGCCGAAATTTATTCTTCTACAGCAATTACAAATTTTAAATATGCTCCAGTTACAAGTTGTTATGTTGAGCGATATTTTTCTCGATTTAAATGTATTATTTTAACTGACAAATGACATTCTCTGACTGTAAAATACTTAGAACAGGCTTTAATTTGCTATTGTAAGAATTTTTTAAATAAAAATGATAAAAAATAATTTTTTTTTTGCAGATGTTAAAGGTTTGTAATGTTTAATTTGATAATTTTTTAGTGCATATGTGTGCGCAAAAAAAAAAAAATCAAATTTTTAATGAATATAAATCCTTGCTCTACTCATAATCAAAATTTATATGCAAATAATAGTTTTCGAGTGTATTAGTATTATTAATTTATATTATTATTAATTAATTAATATCATTAATAATTATTAAATATTTTTAAGTTATTAACTTTTTAAGTTTAAAAAAAATATTTTTATATGTTTTGCTGCTTTTATTTTAAATTATTTGTTTATTTTTTTTTCTAGATTACAATGGCAAGCCAAATTATTGACTTGGTTTCAGAAGATGATTCTGATGACATGTCATCTTTGCCAGAAACATTTCGAACACCTATAACCGCAAAGCCTATTATAAGTGATGATTTAGATGATTTGTCTGATTTCCCAGAACCATTTAAGATGTCCACAGCCAGAAAGGGTATTGTTATGGACATTTCTATGGACACTGATGATGACACGTTGACTGGCAGAACCAAAGGTAAAAAAAAGAAATTGAAAATCCTAATTTTATTTTGTTACTAAAAAAATTATTATCTTATAACAGGAAACACCAGCATTGAAAAGCAAGAAAACTTTGCATTTGACAACTTTGAACTTGAGTTATCACCGATAATTAAGAACGAAATTTCTCAGCAATCAGAAGAAGATGATTTTGCTACAATATCAACAAGGCAACCACAGTCATTGGAGACTATTGATTTAACAAAATCACCTTGCAAGTTCAATAATGTTTCCGAAGAACCATCACTACCTAATTTTGACAATCCAACAATAATTCCTTTACTGCTTACGGCTAAGAAACAGACACCGCACATAATCCGAGATTCGTTACCAGATGTTCGACAGAATATATGGTTTATTTTAAACTTGTCAGCTTTGGATCATCCTGCGGACGCTTTAGCTGATAACTGTGGGAGTTGGCACCCAACTGGTACAATAGTAAAATACTACACTGTAAAAGACGACGAACTGAAAGCAATCAGAGCAAGAAACAAAAGCGAAGCCAATTTAATTGCCAAGAGACGCACGTATGTTAAAGCCTCGAATGTTGAATTCCACAAAACTACACTACACTTAAACTATAAGAAGGTTGAGTTCGATTTGGCATTTTTTCGTTATTATTTTGAAGCTAATGGTAGCACAAGTCAGTTGACTTTTCCACCTCATGGAAAGAGCACAATTACAGATGTGCCATACTATAGATCAGCTCAGAGCATCAAAGAAAAGTGTCGTGCTAGTACAGGAAGTGTAAAGAAAGCCTTATTCACAATTCAAGAGGAAGCTGGTGGCTTGGAGCAAGCAGCAGCAAGCACTGTGACATTGAATAAGTACAAAGTTATAAATCAGCGAAAAAAAGAAAATCCAAAATCCAATGACCCAATGATGTCAGTTTACAACATGATTCAAGATGACGATAGTAAATTTGTTCGTGAATTTACATTGGAAGGAGCATCACCTCGAATTATAATGTACACAGATGAACAGCTTAATTGTCTCTTAAAGTTTTGCTGCCATGACAAATCTGATTATCTCTCAGTTTTTAGTTGTGATGTTACATTTAACATTGGGAACTTTTTTTTATTGGTGACATCATTTACAAATACGATGCTGTCAACTGTTGGTGCTGAATGTTCACCACCCTTTTTTGGACCATTTATGATATTCATGCACAAGACAAGAGAAACATACCAAGCATTTTTCCAACATTTAATTCGTCATGCAAAAGGTATATTAAAATTTTTGTTTAATTTTATTACATGCTAAAATTTTTTTTGTTTAATTTCAGGATTGAAAGATAATTTGAAAGTGGTAGGATCCGATGATGAAGTTGCTTTGCGACAAGCAATGAGAGCCAGCTTTTCAAACAGTAAACAACTCTTGTGTTCGCTACATCAGAAGCGCAACATAAGAGAAAAATTACGCATTATTGGAATGTCCAAAGAAATAACAGAAGATATTATTAAAGTAATAATATATACAGTCAAATCTCTCATATCCGGACATAGGCGGGACTCGCAAAAGTGGCCGGATATGAGAGTGACCGGTTACGAGGGTGACTCCCTCATATCCGGCCATTGAGTCATTAGACGATAATGGCCGGTTATGAGAGAGTTTTTATAAAAATATAGCTGATTATTTTGTTGTATATTTAGCTTACTTTATCTCACTTAATTTTATCATCTATGTGTGATAAAAAACAGCGTTTTTATTGTCATTTCCGTGTCATTACGACGGGCGCCATTTTCACAATTGCAGATATGACGTCATTCATGCTTCTCGTTTACTAGTTTATAGATGGTGCCGGATATCAGTATGGCCGGATATGAGAGATTTGACTGTACTGTCATATAATTTTTATATAATGAATATTTATAATTATTTTTATTTTAGGACATTTTTGCTGCTCCTGATGGGTTGCTTTACCAAACTTCTACTGAAGAATTCTACTCGTATGCACAGGAATTGGAAATGAAGTGGAACAAAGTTTTAACATCAGAAGAAGCGAAATCTGCATTCTTGTCATATTTTCGGAAAAACAAGTTGGAAAGTATGGAACAATTTTCATCAGCCAAAGCAATGTCTGACATAGGTTTGCCTCATGTTCCTTATGTTAACAATATGCCTGAAAACAGAAATAGTGTTTTGAAAAAATGGCAAGGCTTTAAAAAAAGTGATATTGACAAATTCATTATTGAATTAAAAAATTTAGTTGGAGCAGAAGAGTCAGATATTGCTAGTGCGTGGTTTGGGGTTTCAAGTAAGTATCAGGTCAAGCAAGAATTTAATTCTTTAATGTCTAAAACTGATTTTGGAGGGATGAATGTTCGAGAAAGAAAAGTCTTTAAAGAAAAAATAAAGAGTTTTTGTGTTGATAAAGTGCAATATAGTAAAGTAAAGAATGTTGTCGGAGAAGAGGCAGGGACAGCAAGTGTGTCTTCTACTGGACAATTTAGCTTAATTGACAAACAAAAGTTGGTGTTATTAGAAGAAGAATTTTCTAAACGAGAAATTAAGTTAATGAGAGAGAAAGCTCAATCGCTTCTTTCTACTGGGTCAGTTATTATGAAAAATCCGTCATGTTATCTGGTTGAGAGCAGAACACAAGAACTAGCATACAAAGTGCAAATGTTTAAAAGTGGAAAAGTTGTTTGTAGTTGTAAACATTTCGTTAAAGATAAGATTTGTTCACATGCCATTGCTGTGTCTGAAAAGGCACAAACACTCAGTCGGTTCATAACGTTCTATGTTGGAAAGGAAAAGCGTAGTTTGACAGCTGTTATGACTGAGAATGTGAGTAAAGCTGGAGAGAAGGGGAGTAGTGGTTTAAGTCGTAAAAGAAAGAATGAAGATCAGGAAATTACAAATGAGGAGTCTGAGTTAACTGTGACTAGAAAGAGTGAAACACGGTTCCTATTTAAAAAGCGTGTTAAGCCACAAGATCCAGAATGTATCAGTCCGTTTGTTGTTAGGAAGTTGACTGGGCAAATAAAAAAGTGTTCTGGATGCACTAACGAAATTCGAGAGTTGCGTGATGGTTTTAATACTAC
>JAQFZP010003466.1:0-10186 GCA_034695745.1 Geophilus truncorum | reverse complement strand
GCCGTCGATTTGGAAACCGATGATTTGATTCAAGCCACCATCAGAAAAGAATTCGCAGATTGCACCGTCATAACCATCGCTCACCGATTAAACACAATCATGGATTCCACTAGGTCAGTTTTAAATTAAAATGTTAATAATATTGACTAAAATTTATTTTAAATTCTAGGGTAATGGTATTGGATCAAGGGAAAATTAAGGAATTTGATTCACCGACTAACTTGTTGAATAATGCGAATTCTATGTTCTACAGTTTGGCCAAAGATGCGAGATTAGTTTAACCAGATGACGGAGGTCAATAAAGATTATATATTTTAGGGGTCACGGGGTCAGAAATAATGCATTTGAAGGAGTGAATCATAATGGGCCGTAATGGCGAAACCTTTCATACATATAGGCTTTCGGAAGAATACGGGATATTTAATTAGTAATTACGAACTTACCTTGTCGTAATAAAACTGTTTATTATATATCCGGCTTCTTCAAATACTTCTCTTTTAATATTATTGACTCTGTGGTTTCAGGTCTCAGCTAAGTTGTAAGATTTTAGTTTAGCTTTGTATTTCGTACTCTCATTCTTATCTCGTTGACCTCCATTTCACCTGCTGTACTGAAAACACGTGATTTATAACAATTTTTATAAGTACATACTTAAAGTTAACATTTTAATTTTGTCTACAGTGTGTCGGTATAAGGGGGCGTAGCTCAAGTGGTAGAGCGCTCGCTTAGCATGCGAGAGGTACTGGGATCGATACCCAGCGCCTCCACTTCTAGAAATTATATTTGTTTATTTTTATTTTTTTTTTTTATCTTTTTTACTGTTATTTGATTTATACACCATGTCCTAAGTAAATTAATCCTTATTTACTTGGACCAAATGTTTGAGCTTTTTTTTTAGATGGATTATATTTTTTTTTATACAATCGCAATAGTTATTACCGTATTATAAGTTTTTACTATTATCAGTTTTGCTACCTTTACCGATACATATTACAATATTCTGTATTACAACACTGGGCATAAATTGTGACGATGTTACAATAATTTTATTTAAAACGATATTGCATCGTAATTCTAACATTATTTTTAAGTACAACAAACAATTTTCTTGTTACCGAATTATAACATTAACGACGACTTCTACAAGATTTGCTCAAAACGGATGAAAACAACTCAACAACTTCAATAAACGACAGCAAACACAGACCAACCCACAGACCTAAATTTCCTCCAATAATTCCCCAGAAATCTGCAACCTTAATTTAAAAAAACATTATTTATTACAAATAAAACAAAAATTCGAATTCAGCCATAAAATACCGAGTACTTATTTTCCACTGCAATATTCTCGACTTCAAACGATTCGTACATCACTTTAATCATAGAGGAATTATAATCCCTTAGCATAAACGTATGTTCGGCACCTCTGATTCCACTTTTATTCAACTTGATCATGTTTCTGTACGCATTCTAACATAAAAAAAATTTTATTATTTATTTATTTATTTATTATTTTTATTAAAAATAACATAAAAATAATTATACGTAGAAACAAACAAACTTAAAATAACTTTCTATTCACCCAATTAACTCCCGACATGCTGATTATATTCGTCTTTACCAGATCATGCCTGGAAATTAATCTTAAAAAATTAATGAAAAAAGGTATTAAATTTTATTTCACTTACCTGCATGACTCCGGGCAACTACAAGTGTAATTTTGTTGAGTCAACGAATCTGTAGCACCTAAACTCACAAAAATAAATTTTTTTAAATATATTTCATATTATATATTAGTATTAGCTAAACCGTTTCACCATTTTCGTCGCAGAAGATTGGAAGTAGATCATCTCCTATAATTTCGGGATTAACTGGTGATGTAGCACGCAGACATTCTTCTTTCGGTGTTCGTTGCAATATCATTTGTTCACAAGTTTCTTCGCAAGCCTTCAACAAAACAACAGTCGCAAATTCATAATTTATTGTAATTTCAACTTACTGCTTTCGAATAAATGTAGGGAGTTGTGTCACTGTACAAAGCCATTTTTTTACGCCATTTGATATCTTCGCTTTGTACACACTTTTCTGAGACGCTGGCACTTCGATCAAGTTTTGTCTGCAAACAATAAATAAATAAACATTTATTTAAGAAAAGATACATTTAAACTCACTAATTTCAATATTATCTTCATGTAATCTCCCGGATATATTTCCATCACTTTCGAGGATCCCATCATTGGTGATGTTCCCAATGGATGCACTAAAACGCTTGCGAAGAAATCATTCGAAAAAAGCATACGATTTCTCACGTCCATGTTGAGTTGAATAAATAAGTCTAAGAATGTAATAAATTAGTTGTTTTGGATAGCAAATTGCGAATTCTTATTGCTTGTTGCCTTTTCTGTGTCCATTTAATACGAAACTTTTCTCAAATCCTGGATTTACAGTGAAGCAACAACCAAAAGCGAAATTATGGAATTGATGCAAAACACCCAAAATTTCTGCTCTCCTAAATTACAGTACGGTACCATAAATGTAAATATAGTAAAATTTTCAATTTCTTAAATAAATAACTTACTCGTGGTTGAAAAAAGAAAACTTTGGTTCAGGTCGAAGGCCAATGTATTCAAATCTGTTTTCTATAGAACCACAAAGCTCAAGTTTGAGAGATTCGTTCCAGAAATGCTGCAACATGTAGGTGCTTAATGCTTTGAATTTTGACTGAAATTTCTGAAATGGATATTGAATTAAAATTTTGAGCAAATAAAGTAATTGTAGATTATTTTTAGCCTTACTGGTATGGTTTCAGTAGATTCCCAGTCTTTTTCAAACCACCGAAGAAATTGTTTCAATTTCGGATCATAATTGCTGAGTTTGAGAAGCGATTTTTCGTCTATGAAAACGTTGGAACAAATAGTGATCGAAGGAAATGGTAAAATGGGAGGATTAGTGTATGCGATACGTTGAACTACTGATTGCCTAAAAACAAAACTTTTAGTTTGGAAATTTTTTTTTAAATAAAAATTTTCAACTTACTGTAGATAGTCTTGTATTACACTCCACGACTGGTAAATGGCCATGAGTAATCCAACAAAAGTCATAAAAACCCAACTAAATTTCGAAATGCGATTTTTGCGACTTGCGACTTGCGATAAACCAGGCACTGAAGTGTGCTCGAGAAATTCCGCAAACATATTCGAAAAATCTTCGTTATTACTGGGCTCCCCATGTTTAAAAGTCGATCTGAGTGGTTTTGAGGATTTTAAATAGACCTTTCTGGGAGTAAAGATGTAGGGATTAACAGCAGTCATGTTGATTTGGATTTATTTGTGAAGGTCTTTTGGTTGTCAGAATTGTTTGGTTTTAAGTCGCGTATATATACAAATTTTAAGCAATAAATCTTGAACAAAGTAATTTGATTAAGATTTATTTTTATTGCTTGAGTTTTCGTTGAGATAAAAACTTTTATTGCTAATGTCGAGTAATGATTTATATCGAAACAAATGAAATCGAAAAATAATACAATTTCCAATAATATTTGATAACGATATTGATTTTGGCCGTGGCTATTTTCCCGTATCGCCCAAAGTCCTAAAAGGGTTTTTTTCGTGAGGGACTTGGTGAAATTTCTAGGGAACAGTCGAGTAGGGACAAGAAGAGTGCGGAGATTGCGGCACAGCCCGGGGCATAATCTTCGCCTTAAGGTTATTTTCACGGCATGACGTCATCATTCATGTCATGCCGTGAAAATGGTCTACGGGCTATTTCGGGCTATATTCACGGCATTTGCCGTGAGATTGTGAGAATAGACACTGCTATTGATTTTTACTACTAAAAAGTTTTTTAAGTTTTATTTCTGTGATAGATTAAATCTACAACTTATTTTGATTGTATACGCCAGTTTCACAACGGAAATTTTGATTACGGTACTGAAATAAATTTGAAGTTTGTAAAATATCATTTATTGGACATTGGACAGTATTATAAAAATTAAAATACATGTATTATCTGATGATAAAAAAATGTTTTATAACTTTGTTGGAAATGGAGATAACCTTATCTCCTAGGGCGTGTGGCGCAACGGATAACGCGTCTGACTACGAATCAGGAGATTGCAGGTTCGAATCCTGTCACGCTCAAGTGAAATTTTTTTTTTTTTTTTTTGTAATTCTTATTTAAAATTTTTGTCATATTTTCATTTCTATATTTGAATCATATAGTTTTCAGTCAATACTTTAAATTTTGTAATTTCTGAAATTTTTAAATATTAAAATTTAAGACATACGGTACGGTACGTGACTTTCAAATCTGTTTTTCACAAATGGTTGCGGAAAATTAATAAATATAAAAAAATAAAACCATCTGTGGCTCGTAATTGATACTTATTGTTTTTACAGTATGATTATCTAATGCGCTGAAGAAAGCCAATCATGCGGGGCCTGTAGCGTAATGGATAACGCGCCTGACTTCGGATCAGGAGATTGCAGGTTCGAGTCCTGTCAGGCTCGACCAAAATAATTTTTTTTTCGAATCGAAAGAATTGACAAATTTTATTATTTCATGTTGCACTAATAATTCCTATAATAAAAATATTTTACTACAGTTTATTATTCAATTGATTAAATAATTACAAAACTTGCTTGTTAAATTTCTATCATAATGGTACTATACGGTAACTGATATTTTTAAAGATAAATTACTTCACTTTCTAAAATGTACTCAGTTATCAGCAACTTGTAACTTTTATCTTTATCTGTGCTAATGACTGTTAATATTGAGTATAATGAAGTCACAATAATGTCAATACAAAACGTAAAAAAATACAAACATTATACTACACGAAGATATCGTTAATTTCCGGGAACATCTAATCTTATCATTATTACAATTTATTTCATATTTAATCAGATAAGAATAAATTTGTCGTTTAAAAACATTACACATACAGTGAAGCTTCAATTAGCATATTGCAGTGAAGCATCAGTGCGGTGCTTTGCATAAAATGCCTATTCCAACATATTATCACCCCGTTGTGTCCAGATCGGTTCACAATTTACAAATTGAAAATCCAATCGCAAAACGTAAACATTTCTATACTTTTCTGTAAATTTTAATTTTATTTTTAATTATTTCAGATGCCCGTCGAAATGCATGTTTTCAAAAAATATTTACTCCTAATGAAAGTTTGGACGATTTTCTCACTCGAACAACAATCCCTGGCATTTCGCAATGGGTCAGCCATAAATCACACGGCTGGAAATTCATTTGGATGACTGTGACTGTCATTGGGCTTGCAATTGCTATTTATCAATCAAAATCGGCTCTTGGCGGTTATTCTCAGTAAGTTATCGTTATCCACTCTTTCACTTTGACTGATAGACATTTCCGATACATTAAAAACACATTTTACGTCTCAGAGTCGACGTTCAACAATCGATTTCTTTCGCCTCAAAGCCAGAACTTATTTTTCCTTCTCTCACATTCTGCACTAATATTCTTGTTGACGTGGACGAACTCAATCCTAATGTTGATCCAAAATTAAAAGAA
This sequence comes from Geophilus truncorum, assembly GCA_034695745.1. Lineage (NCBI taxonomy): Eukaryota > Metazoa > Arthropoda > Chilopoda > Geophilomorpha > Geophilidae > Geophilus > Geophilus truncorum. The sequence continues at coordinate 4,639 of JAQFZP010003466.1, read as the reverse complement.
TTAATTGAAAAGGCTGAGAGAGAAATGCTCGCTAATAAAAGCATGACTTTCAGCGACATTAAAGAGGTTAATAAAAACAAACCTTTTTATAGATGGAATTTTAATTTTATGTTTTTATTTGTCTTATTAGCATATTTGGAAATATCAATTAAAAGTCATGGATACTATGCTAAAGTGGAAAAACATCGAACGAATTGCCCAAACGTTTGGAAATAACAATTTCATGAGGCATTGTTCGTGGAAGGATAAAGCGTGCAGCACTTTGTAATTTTTTCGTCGCTTTGGTTTATTTTGTATTAATAAAATATATTTATTTCAGAAACAACAATCTTTTCCTTTCATTTCACAATCTAAGATACGGAACTTGTATAACTTTCAATCCTGCAATTAACTATTCGAGATTTGTAACAGCACCAGCTGGAAAAGGTGCTGACCTTTATTTTGACTGATATTTATGGGTTACATTTAATTCCATCATTGCAGGTTTTGTTGCTGTATTGGACATGAATTCGGCTAGTCGATCAAAGCTCATCAACACCAACTATGGAATTCTCATCGTTCACCCTGCAGGGCAGCCGCCTATTCCAAAAACGGAATACTTGAATTATATGTTTCCCGGAAAGGTTCTTCGGATATTTCTCTCAGGAGTATGTTTTTTCTAAAAAAAATTAAAATTATTAATACATTAAGTTTTGACTGGTAGAAGCACACAAATCGTTTGAAAGTGAAAAAACTTACAAAATGCGTAGAAGACCCCAAGTCAGAAAAACCCGACGAATTTTATAACACAGATATAATGCCGTATAAGTACAGTAAAGAAGTAAGAAACTGAACATCGAGTTAGAATCAATTTTAAATTATATTTTCCTTATCTCTACAGGCGTGTACTGTTAGTTGCAATTTTCGCAAAAAAATATTCCGAAAACCAGACGACGATCCATGCTTGGATCCAGAAATGCCTTTGCAGACATTAATCGAAAAGAAAGAAGAATTTCAAAACCATTCACTGTGCAGTTCAATTTGTACGATAATGCCCCTTTATTTTTACATGGTGTAACTGTTTATCACAACTTTATATTTAGCTGACAGCCTTCAAGGATCTCAAGCAAGCGACGACTGCCAATGCCGTCCGATGTGCAAGTTCGTACTCCCACACTTAACTCATAAATTCAGATTATTATTTGTAGCAAAACATTTTTAATTGCAGAGGACCGGTGATAGTGATAACTCCAGTCACAATTTCACTACTCAAGGTCAACACTATTCTAATGTTTTATACTAATGTGTCTAATATTCTGGTTTTTCAATTTAGTATTCAATTTTAAGTGGTACTGAAGCACTAAAATATTACAACGGTGCTGCAGAAGATGTGTCAGTGGTCGAAGTTGCATATTCTACGACAAGTTACATGCGCATAACGGAGGACTCAAAATATTCTGCAAGTTATTCTACATTTACCTTAAAAATTCTTTTGTTTTAATTTTAACTTTAATTATTTAGGCGACAGATATTTTCGGTCTCATAGGTGGGAATTTAAGTTTATGGGTTGGAGTCAACGTCCTATGTATAATTGAAATGGTTGAATTACTCTTTATCCTCATTCAAAATCGCTTTTCCAAGAAGCAACGGCGAAATTCGCAGAAATTTGTAATTACCGATTTAAAGTCAAAGAGGAAAAACAAATTTCGTCACTTAAAAACATACAAAACATTTATTTCACATTTTAAAAAATAAACACAAATTACAAAACAGGAGAAAAATAATTTTTAAAAAAATCAACTTTCATCCTGCTTACGGAGTCCTCTAGTAAATATATCTTGGGCATTACTTATAATATCTTGATACATCTTTAAATCGTCTCCTTTAGCCTTGAGTATATTCTTCAAAGTAGAATGTAGCGTCTCTTTTTCCTCTTGTAAAAACTGCACACTGAAATAAATGTAGAAATTTAAAATTTCAATGTCAAATAACATTGGATTTTTTGGGTCAAATGTCAATCCAAACATTACTTCGATTTCAAGTCTGCAATTGTCACGTTCACTTCGTTACTTCGCGATGACGAATTAAATAGAGATAATCGTCGATTGCTTTTCCCACTCGCTTCCAGATTCGCTTTTTCAGTTTGTTTTTCAAGTTGAACATTTCGAAGTTGAACTTCGTGCACGCGTTCCTCGGCTGAAATGGCACGTGACGTCGCTTCTTCGACTCTAAAGTATACATCACATTATAAATTTTAATTTTTAATTTTTTTTATTTTATTTTATTACCTTTTATTTAGAACTGTTACCAATTCCAACAATTTCTCTTTCTCAACTTGTGCTGCTTGTGCTACGGTCCGATATTCGTAACACATCATGTGTAAATCTGCGACATCACTCGTCGTTTCTTCCCCAACGCTTAATTCCGGTAAAAGGCCATTCCTGGACTCCGAAGATGATCGAATTCCTCGCGCTAGATATTTATTTCCTTCTATCAAATTACTCAATGACCTTGAAACCGGTGCTGAATTCGAGCCTGCAGAGGAATGCGACGCACCACTTCGCCGAGAATGTGATCTCTGAAATATTTAGGTTAATGGTATTTATATTTTACTGTAAAAATATTTACTCTAAAAACCTTATAAGTCTGAATTTCATCCTGCAACTTAAAAATTTGTTCTTCTCGATCGCCAACAATTTTTTTTAATTTCTCTACTTCTTCATAATGCTCTTTCTTAATCTCGATGATATCAAATTCAGTGCCTTGCTTGGACTGCAATTCCCTTGCACTTTGCTGCAAAACTGTCATTTGATCCTTAAAATAAAAAATTAAAAAAATAAAAAATTGTAATATGCAAATTTTTTTTGATTTTTTTAATTTTTAAAATATATATTTTAACCGTATAGGCTTTTATAAGTTCATCATCGTGTTCGCCTTTGGTCATGATGGTCGAAATTCGAGCTTTCAACTTTTGATTTTCACTCGATAATATTTGAATTCGAGATTTGCTCGCGAGCAGTTTTTCGTTTAACTGATGTTTCAATGCCTCAGATGACTTTAAATCAGTCAACAACTTCTGTAAATCCAATATTAAAAATTCGTTTTCTCATATTTTTCATTTTTCAACCTCATTTTCCTCTTTGCGGTCTTTCTCCAGCTTTTTAATTTGCTCTCGCTGCTTTACTTCAATGGCAAAATTTACACTGCTGCTCTCTGCACCCAACCTCACACCATCATCTCCCATTTTCTCGTTGCCTTTGTGTTTTTCCAATTGTTCTCTCAATTCGGCAACCTCGGAAAAAAACAATATTTGAAGTTGTTTACCATATAAAATTCGATCCGGGAATAAATTTATGCGTCTATAACACTAAAATAAATCAAACACTGCCTCTTTGTGTCTTGATATTGATTAACAATACGAATTTTATGATTTCCTTCCTTTACTTTGTTTTGTAGAGATAGAATTTGTTGTGTTCGACCCCGCCATCCGCTTCCAGCACTAAGTGCAGCTTGTGCCGTGACGCCATCACCGACTTCTTGCACTAAGACCTTGAAATTATAAAAAAAATAAAAATTATAATAAAATCAATATGAGTTTATTATAAATATAAAATATTACTTTGTGCGCCACTTTGAGATCTTTTTTCAACGATTGGCACATGTTTCTGTATTCAGACAGTTTTGTGTTCGAAGAATTCAATTTTTCTTTTAATTCGGTATTCAAATGAGACTTTAATTAAAAGCAAAAAATATTTTTAAAAAACTGTAAATATATTTTTTTAATGAAAAAAAATTACCTTTGAATCAACTTCGATATCGGGTTTTGTCTGTGTACCGAGTATAGCCTAGGTAAATAATAATTAAATCGATTAATATTTTAATCGAAAGTGAAATTAACGATTTTTTTTTACTTTATTTTCAAGTTCACGAATGGTTCTGTGTAATTGTTTATTTCTCGTCTTTTCACTCTCTAATTCAGCTGTCATGTCCCTTATTTTCCTGGATAATTCCACGATTTTTATTGCTGCGATGTCACTTGGTAAATTCACATCTAATTTGTCAATCATTTAACTTAATACTTTATAAAATAAGAAATTTTTTAATAATTTTTCTCACTACTTTGTGATGGTTCTTTGCATTTTTGCTTTAGCTGTTTTATTTCCTCATCCTTTTCATTAAGCATCTTTTTCAGTTTTATGGTTTCATCTCTAACATTCTAACCACATTAAAAAAAAAATATATATTACAATTTTATTTTCAATATAAAAAATTCTTTAAATCTATTTACCAGTTTATAATCTCCATTTTCATCTACAGCGTCAAAATAATTTTCATTTTCGTCATCTTCAACATCAACTAACTGCTTAAAAAAATTTATAGAACAATTTTTTTTTTTTTTTTTTTTTATCACTGTACCATACCTTTAAAGAAAAATCTTCAGGTCTGGAAAACACGTTGAAATTGCTACCAGCCGGCGTTCCTTTAAAATCTTCTTTTACATTCGTTTTATTACGACTACTCGAGAATTTTCTGAGAAGATTTCCAGTCTCTTCACCCATTTTTCTCGATCGACAACACACGTAACCATTCAAAACAGAAAACACGCTATTTTTTCCTCTAGTTGCCTAGCAACGTAACACAAACTTAGCTCGCCATCTGG
>JAQFZP010003465.1:0-10188 GCA_034695745.1 Geophilus truncorum | reverse complement strand
CCGCATTTTTCATCCACGTTGCGTTTTCTATCGGTTGAACGATGTTTCAAGATGCCCGTCTTTCGAGACACTTTTGATAATAAATCAAATCGACCTCGCACGAAACCAAGTGTCACGTGCTGCTGAGACTTTAACTTCCTTGTTGTCATGCCCATGTTTTTTTCGAAATCGAAATATACCGATTCCGTGTTTGCTGGTGTCCAATTTCATGATTTTCTTGCACTTTGGACACTCACGAGAAACTGGAATCAATTTTTTCTCTTGGCACCACTGAACAGCTGATGACCCTAAGCGGGTCGCTTTAGAGCGCTAAATTTTTTAATTTTTTAAATTAAATTAAAATAAATAAAAGTAAATTAAAATAAATTAATTATTTTTTAAAATCTTGGTTGCACTAGAGCTTTATTTTTTTTGGGTTGCATAAAGACGAATTTTGTGACGATTTGTTCTGCCTGGTACTTCTGAATTAAGGCTAATTCTGCGACGTGTTCGAGGTGGTGCAGTAACGTCGTCATCAGTGTCTGCAACTCGTCGGCGTGATGTCGTGTTCCGTGTTCGAGGCTGTTCGATTGCGTCATCATCAATTGTTGCAGTTGTCGCAGCTGCCGCTCTCTGGAGTCGACCAGTTCCAGGTGGTCGCCCACGACAACGTTCTAGAAGCCGTATTTGAAGTCGAAGTCGTATTTGAAGTCGTATTCGAGGTCGTGTTTGAAGTCGAAGTTGTTTGCGTAGCATTGCCTATGGCAAACGTGATAAGTGCATTATATTTCCGTCAAAATTTTTTTCGCTTAAATGGAACCGTACTTCGCGCGCAAAATGCAACCTTATAATTATTAGTGCTCAATTGTAACTCACTTAAGCTCAAATGCAACTCATTTAAGCCCAAACAATTTAAATTCACCGCTCAAACATGACCAAAAATTAATTACAAAGCTCAAATTAATTCACTGCGCAAATGCAACCAAAAGCGCTCAAAACCGCTAATTGAAAGCGCGATCACGGGACTACCCGAAATAAAATTGTATTTGTTTTTTCTGGATTGTAATAAACTCAAAACCACAGCCAAGTAAACCCTTATAATTAAAAGATAATATAAAAATTAAAAAAAGTTATTATTATAATATTAAAATTTAAAGTGATTAACAAAAAAATTATTTAAAAATTAAATAAAAATTACCATGAAAATCACAATCACAACGTCCACTGCTGCTGCTGCTCTTGCTCTTGCTGCTGCCGCATGCCTATAACTATAAAAAAAAAATTAATTAAACTTTAATTAAAGTTTAAAAAAACAACCACTCATGAAATTTCTGGGGTTTAATAATTAGCTAATTTTCAGAAAAAAGTCATATGATACAAAGAGGTCAGACAATGATACAGTATCAACATGTCTTCAGTTACATTTTCAAAGCAGTCTAAATCAATGTTTTCTCACTAAAAAATAATAAAAAACTGATAAAATCTGCTAAGTAATAGTTCATGTTCCCGCTTGGTCGAAGTCAGGTTCTAGAGGTGTGAAGAGTTGTGAAGGGGAAAGATAGGAGTAGGTGGAGGACTGGAACAAAGCAAGTGACAGGTGGCACTGACAGTCCTGCCTTAAATGCATAATCCATCTAACGGCTCGATAACTCCTGACTTGCTTCCTACAAATTCTGGCCCACTGCTGAATGCACCTTGTATGCATTTTCCAGTTCTTCTTCTTGCTTCTCAAAATTCTTTCGCAAATCATCAAGCTGACTTTTCTGCAGCTCTAGAGTGCTGTTAAGCCAGCAGATTTGCTCCTTCTTGTCTTTGGTTTCCCAATAAAATTTCAAATTTATATTACTTACATTTTTTCAATAACCTTTTTCATCAACGCTTACATTTTCTTGTGGTCACAGCAGATGTTAATTAAAGACATCGCAAACGAAACATTCTCGAATGCGCAGATGAATACAATTAAAATCGGTGCTTCGCTTGAGCAATAGGAGAAAAAGTCAAGAAAAATTGAGCAGAATCATTCAAAATCTCTAATACTGTAAATTCAAAATTACAAAATATGAAATAAATGTAAGTCCCGCCCTATGTCCGGATATGAGAGAGTTGTATGAGGCGCCGTTTGTTCCAAAATAAACTTTTACAGTGTGATACATATATCTTTTTCGTGAAATATATATTTTTTTGTGATATATATACATCATGCCAAATTTTAGTCTTTTTAGGTTGATTTTATATGATTTTAGTCATTTCTGTTTGATTTCAAATTAAAAATTGTTCGTGATTTAGTCAATTGTGTCGAACACCTTGCCCTGTTTTTCGTTGGTCCACCACTTTGAAGTTACGCTACATAATTATTTACGTTAAATTCAATGATGGATTGCTTTCAATCCATTTTCACGAAGTCGAGACAGATAGGGAGGGATTTTATCGTAACATAATTCTTTATTGTAGTTTATATCGTTTTCTTTCTTCAATCTTTTCATTGAGACAAATGAGCCAACATAATAATCTGGTAACTTGTTGTAATAGAATTCGTCATCTGCTTTCCCTTTCATGGTGAATGGCACATGTCTTAAACACCATACTTTTCGGCCATGGTTTTGATCTATCATGTTTCGAGGACCATTGTCTACTACGAAAGCTTACGTGGCTTTGTATCGAATCCAATAACTTTATTTAAAGCTTTTCAATTGAATTCACAAAATTCATTTATTCACATATTTTTCAGTTTTTACAATAATCTCTTTACATTGTGTTTTTTTTTAAATAAACAGATGTGCAGCAAAAATTACAATAAGTAAAAAGATGTTGACACTTTTAACCTCTCAGCAACTGAGGGGACAGTTCGTGTTCTATAAACAAGTGCTCTAGTGCTGGTTTCTTGGATTTCTCAGCAACTACTAAGATGGGGAAACGTAAATGACCTTCTGTCAGTACAGTTTTGAAATGTTTGCTCCATCGAGTTCTTGGCCATCCAATAAATCGGGTGTAATAAGATCCCTGCTCATTGATAGAAGCAACTTCAGAGTAACTGTCGGCAACAGTTTGTCTATAAAGCACTGCCGTATGTGATCCAGCACCTGGTCGGCACTCCAAAGTTTGTTAAACCTAACTGATAACAGTGATAACTTTCCAAAATCATTATTAAATGTGAAAACCTTTCGGTTTCTTTGAAGTGTAGTTTTGGAGAAGTCAAGAGAATGACATCTTGGTCAAAATGTTGTTCACGTTGGATGGGTTCGTTGCTTCGCCTTTTTCGGGACATACGAGATTTATAACGAGTCTGAATACAAGATGCATTTGATGATGATTGAGGTTGATGAAATCCTGCAGAAGAGAATAATTGTCGAATTGCTGCCTCGACGTTGGGAGAACGCGTGGCAGAAACACTTGGAGGAAGATTCAGAGGCGTTGCGATAAACGTGGATGACATCGTAGCAGAAACACTCGAAGGCAGATTCAGAGGCCTTACTACAGACGTCGGTGATGGTGTAGCAGATTGCACAGATTGTTGGACAACATTTTGCAGCAACTGCAAGAATTCTGAACTCTGAACGATTTGTTCAACCAACTGTGACAATTGATTGTCACTATTGGGATTCATCTAATAATTAAGAAAAAAAAAATTATCTTAATTTACCTTAAATACTTTAGAAATGATTTCGATAAAATGTACCTTAAGTTGTCACTTGTATACATCTGTTAGATCGTTTCTTTAGATATGTTAGATCGTTTCTGCTTTCTCTCTCAGAATTTCCCCTTTTCAGAGTTGCCATTTAGTGAGTGTTTATATCACTTCTCGGGAATCGGGATTCACAAATTGTACAGTTTTTCATTTGTTTTGATGTTATGCAAGCATTAACGCATTAAAATTTTCGGCTAGATCATTAGTTTTTTTTATATGACGAAACAATATACTTCGTATTGGCGTAACTTTGGTCTCCATAAAGTCGAAACCAACTGCCATCATCAAGATTCATATAAGAAGCCAACTTATCTACAAGTTTGCTCATGTGCAAAATAGCTGCATCGTGCCTTGATCCAGGAAAGCCATTATCTAAGTGGGTAATCAATTCATTTGGCATTGTGACGCACTGAAATTTTATGCTCTGCTGTCGTTTATATTAAAAAGAGACAGGTTACTGTTTATACACCAAAGTAGAAAAATCTCCTAATAAAACTGAGTTGTTCGACGTTTCGTTAGCAGGGTGAGCTAACTTCGTTTATAGCCACTATAAAAGGTTTTTGATTGCTCGTGGGTCGACAGATTGGTCTTGCAGTGCCATCAACAAAGCCAACTACATGTGGCATACATCCGCCTTGTTTTTCAATTATCTGGAAATATTTAGATTAAAATTTTTTAAAACTTTTAATGTATAATATTTAAAAATTGCATAATGCAATTTTTAAATTTTTTAGAGATGAGCAACCGGTTCTTACCGGTGATAAAAACCGAAAAGTTATCGCTTTTTTTATCGCTGCGATTTATCGGTAAAATATTGAAATTTCGTACAAACCATTGGTTTGTACGAAATTTCACAAAAAAACTTGAAAAATGTTCGAAAAGTTGTAAAAAAAATTTCAAAATTTGGCTGTTGCAAACAGTATTTTGCAACAGAATATTCGTTCTACTATATAATAATCACAACTCTGACTCTCCCATGACCTTGATAGGGGTCAACATTTTCTAATAATAAATTTCTTGTCATTTGAAAACACAATTTCCACTGTACAAAGCAAAAGTAGCAAATCTTAAACTTTGTACTTAAATTCCACGAATTTTATGGTAAAAAAAATGCCATTGAACTGAACCCGAGACTCAAATTTGAAGTTGGAAAAAGTTTTAAAAACTTACTGTGAATGTGTTGACCCATAAACTCGACATGGATAGAAGGGTAATACAAGTATGGAAGCTCTGGGGATCCAAACACAAAATAACTTATAAAATGACTGTTTACTTTTTTTTTATTATTATTATTTTAATTTTTACGGAACTACAATTTTCCTCGTTGACACAATAAATACACTGATAAAATTATCTCTATAACGTTGAAATAACCCTGGTAATTTCGTGTTTCTAATCATTTCCTTAAACTTCTCGAAATCATCATCACTTAAATTTAAACTTTGAAAATACAAACTTTGAATTTTAGCACGAGAGGGCTTCAACTCAAAACCACCAAATTTCTTACTAAGTATTGCGTCACACATACACCAAAGACACAACCAAACACCGAAATCGGAAAGTAAAACCTTACATTTCAATTCTTTCAGTCTTTTTGGTGAACAATACAGTTTCAAAATCGAGGAATAAATCCGAAAATCATCGGCCAAATATTTTTTCAAGTAATTATTCAATTTTGAAGAATCCGATAAAACATTAGAAAATCGTTCTTCGTGAAATTTGAAATTGGGAACGTCATCCAATATATTTGTTTTCCACAAACAAATTCTGAAAAACTTCCTCAAACTCCTCACAGATGTCTCTTTCATCGGTCTCTTGGAAGAACCTCTTATAAAAGTAACAAAGTTTTTCTTAAATGGAAGTTTAAGCTTGAAATTATAAATCTCCTCTTCACTTGTAAAACACTTTTTCAAACACTTATTGATGACGTCATCTTCTCCGTTCAAAACACACTCGATAAATTTGATCATGAAATAATCAGAATAAACTATTATCCTTTTCTTAAAATCAACTATTTCTTCATCTGTAAATTCAGACCACTTTAAAATCCTCTCTGTAAAATTAATTTCATCTCCACCGAACAATTCAGAGACAATTTTACGAGTGACTTTTTTATTTTCACACACAAAAAATTTCCTAAAATCACATCTTTGTTCCTCGCTCTCAAAACACCAACAAATTAAACCATCAATAAACTCCACAAACATTTCGACGCTTTTAAACCTGTCACGTTTTGCAACAAATAAATCATAACTCAAAATCAACTTCCGTTTGAATCTCTTAATTTCGGACAAACCGGAAAAACAAAAATTTAAAAACGGATCGAAATCACTCCACTCCTCATCATCCGCTAAATCATAAATTTTAAAAATCTCATCAGCATCAACTTTAAGATGATTTTTCAAAACATACATCGACTCACTTTCAGTTATCAACTCTTCTGCAGCTAAAATGAAAAACTTCAAATCATCAACTGAATTTACACCCGCGTCTTTCCGACGAAATATAACATCGAGTAGAACTTCAATTCTCTGCAACGAATTGAGTTCAGCCATTAATAGCTCGAAATTCACTAAATCCCTAGATTTAAACAACATCGCTCGCATTATTATCAATCTACCAGAGACCCTAACGCCCTCTCTTGCCGATTCCGAAATTGAATTCCAAAAAAAAGTGAAACAACAACTATATTTGTCATCATAACACGGACTGCTACCTCTGGCGAGCGCATGAAACATCTCATCTAAATTATTTAACTCCAAATCTAACCTTTCCGCGTATTCAATTAAAGGCTTAACGCAATCAATGTAAGCGGGATCATTGATACAGCAAAACAAAATCAAAGTTAAATTTTTTTCTAGATACGAATCGAGTTCTTCTTCATCTAAAAGCCTGAATAAAAATACCAAAACATCTCCGCCGGTGTATTTAGTTATTTTACTCAGACATTCTAACGCGTATTTGCTCCCATCAGAGTATAGATACGGTAAACTATGTCTCACGATTGATTCGAAGTGGTATTTATAAAACAAAAGGAGTTTATTTTTTGGTGCAGACCAGTTTTTATAACTTGATTTCTCCCATGATTCTCCAATGATTAGTAGAAATACCTTAAGTTGCGCACAGAGCTCAGGTATTGAGTTTGTCATACAAAAATAACAAGCGATCATATATCTGTCAGTGATTGGTAATTCATTTAGGGTTAAAAGTTCATCGACTGTTTTTTTGGCATTGATGGTTCCTCGAACTGACCAATGGGTGTTGATGATGACCGGGTGAGTCAAGCGGTGATAGTTTGAATGGTTTTCAAGTGCTTTGGTTATGGTCAGTAAAAATTTCTTCAGTTCCAATCCGACGAGGATCAGTGCTGGAACGAGGAGAGGTTTGATGATGGCTGGGATTTGGAGGTTGTTGAGTTTTTTTAAGACTAAGCGGTCAACTGGTTGTCGATAGATACAATGTTCGATGCATATTGGTAGGCTGGTTGAGATTTTCTTGTGGATGGTTGAATCGCTTTTCCATATTGTGATGGCGCATTTTAATATGGCCAAGTGCTGGAGAGTTGGGACACCCAAGTTGAAGATGGAGATTGTTGTTGGTTTTGGTGATTCCATGTTGGATTGTATTTCTAGAAAAGAAATTTCGAGATTTAATTATAAAGTTAAAAAATTGAGTATTTTGAGTTTTTATTATCTTGTGGTTTATTTTCTTTTATTTTAATTTAAAAAAAATAATTGACTAAGTGATAAATTTTGGCACTAGGCGGCAAAATTGCTTAGTAAACATAGCAGCATTAAAATTACCCCAATACTAAAATACCACTAAAAAAAAAAAAAAATGCATTTAAATAAAAATAAATAAAATTGCTTAAATGCTAAATTTTAACACTTGGGGGCAAAAGTGGGTAGTAAACATAGCAGCATTAAAATTACCCTAATACTAAAATCCCACTAAAAACTAAAAAAAAAAGCATTTAAATAAAAAGAAATAAAATTGATTAAGTGCTAAATTTTAACACTTGGGGGTAAAATTGGGTAGTAAACATAGCAGCATTAAAATTACCCCAATACTAAAATACCACTAAAAATTAAAAAAAAAAAATGCATTTAAATAAAAAGAAATAAAATTGATTAAGTGCTAAATTTTAACACTAGGGGGCAAAATTGGGTAGTAAACATAGCAGCATTAAAATTACTGGCACCAGCAAAAACATTTAAAAATAAGTGTTCAAATAAAAAAAATAAAAATTTTTACTTACCGTAACTTAGCTTTTGTAAATACGAACAAAAATTTATAAAAAGTTGAAAAAAAAAAAAATTCTTTGGGAATACTGCAAAATTACAAAAATCGCTGTAGGTTCTGACCTTGAAACCGTTTAGAGGGTCAACAAAAATATATCCCTGCCCCTCTGTAATTTAGTTACTGGCTTCTTTTACTGAGGAATCGAACTGATAAACTTTGTACTTACATTCCACGAATTTCAAATGCTGAAATCAAGGTAAAATTCCATCGAAGTGAAAACGGAGCTCGAATTTGATGTTGACAAAAGTTTTAAAACACTCCGTGCAGCTGGTTTGCCTCGGTCAACTACGAACTCGACTCTTGGGACTCATTTGGAGGGGAGTGTAAATCAACTACGGAAGTTCTCGAGACCCAACCAAATAAATAAATAAATAATCTTAAAAGTGAAATGAACTGAACTGGTTTATTATTAAATATGAATTTACTCATCACAAACAATAATTAATCGTCGCCAAATAATTTTCAGACAAGTTAAAATTTATAAAAATGAATGTAAAAAGAAAAATGGATTATGAAAGTTGCCGCGATTTTACGACGTCACATAACCTACTGCTCCTGTAGCGGATATTGTCCACAATGCTGACATATTCATGATTTAATCCCGAAATTTTCTCGAGCAGGGTTTCCCGTGCATCACAAACACAGAATTCCCAGAATCCATTTTTCTTTTGGCATTTACTGTTTGCAATATTATTTTTACACAATTTAACTTTAAAAAAAAAAACCCATTTGGTAACGAATAATTACTGTATGTGGTGCGTAGACTTACATTTAATAATAAACGCAGTTCAATTTAGCTTCACTGCAAAACTCTTGTGTAAAATGCATTTGCTTCACTGCAAAATAATAACCAAATTAAACGTTAATATTGCAGTGAAGCCATACCATTTTATAAATTAACTTGTTTAATATGGCAATTTGAATGTTGGTGGCAGGATAATTATGGGTTTATTAGTTAGAACACATTACAATAACTATATGCACCAAATTTCAAGTTTGTCCTTTGTCCTATGTCTATCTTTGAAAACCTAGGCTTTGCTGCACGCTCATGTGACAATAATGTAAAAATTGAATTTGAAAGGCGATTTTCGAGGTGTTGCGCACATTTCCGATCCCACAAACTAAGGTGATTCGGAATCAGCGTGGCAAGACGATTCTTTTAAGACCCAACAACATGTAGATCCAGTTATAGTAGAATCTTGAATTTCAAACGTGATTTTCGAAGTGTTGCGCACATTTCCGACTTCATAAACTATGTTGATTCGGAATCAGCGTAACGAGACGAACATTTTAAGACGCAACAACATATAGATCCACTTACAGTAGAATCGCACAAATTTCCATTCTTGCAAATAACCGGTCAAAAAAGCAACAGACCAAGATTTCAAAATGTCCATTATAAAATCCCCAACAAAGCACTACAAAAACAATTCACGCAAACCATTGCAAAACACTTTTTAAACGACCAACTGTTCTTCTAATCGAATTCGAAAATAGATAGTTCAATTTTTTATTGTACGGTACCGGTATATTAAGTGTGACAAAACACATTTTTATTGCAAATTTAAAACAATCCTGAATACAAATTTATTTAAATTATAATCGAACATTACACAAAATTAAATTTCAACCACAAATTAACTCATTTCGTACGGTAATCAACTAAAAAAGAGTTCACCCTATTTTCTTCGTTGCTTACTGTATCGACTGTCGTTACCGCTGTGGCGATGGCTTGTCGTCAACGTCCCGATTGGTAAAACTTTCCAAATTTGATTTGATTAGTTTAGACAATTCAGAAGATCAGAACCTTCATTTTTCCCATTCGACAATTCTTTGCCAAGATTATGAAAACCAGTTAAACCACTGAATTTCTGCAAATCTAAAATCTTTTGCCAAATATTTATTAAAAATCTTAATAAAAATCTTTACAAATTTTTATAAAAATCTTTAAAAAAAAAACTGCTTATATGTACCCAAAAACTGTAAAATTTAGAGAAAAATTAAAAATTAATTGCAGCAAAATTATTTTTTCTAGCCACAATGCGGGATAATTGATATTCGAAGGATAAAACTAATTTAAAAATAAAATAAAAACCAAAATATAAAAAAATTATTAAAAATTAAATAAATTTCAACTAAATTTTTGATTTTTTTTTTTCAATATTGAGAAAGTTTTTCATTCTGTTCTTACGAGCCACCGTACAAATCTACGTCTCTACGAT
>JAQFZP010003464.1:0-10192 GCA_034695745.1 Geophilus truncorum | reverse complement strand
CTCCTGGACTGTGGGATGTATTTCCGGTTAGCTGAAGTCATCTGATGTGATCTGATCACAGATTTCTTCACATAACTCACGTTTTTTTCTCATTCCATACTTTAACTTTACACCATTGATTTGAATATATTTATTACAACTACATCGTAAAGATAATTCACCAACTCAGCCATGGCACTGAGCGACGCAGATGTACATAAACAGGTAATTAATAAATGAATGAATGGAAATTCACAACCATTTTCTCTCATCGTACAGTTGCAAAACCCGAATAGTGAGTGCTGCAATCAACTCTTAACTTTAATTTCCAATTCTATCAAATTCATGAATATGGTACTGTATAACAAAATAACTAAATGAAAATCGGGTGTGGATTTATTTCCATTTTAAATAGGCCAATTCTAGTTGCAACTGGTTTGAAGTGGAAAACTACTTTTAATTTTAAATCCCTTTAAATATTTTATACACATAATACGATTAATTAGTTTTAATTTATTTACATTTTTTTTTTTTTTTTTTTTTGTTTACAGATCAAGCATATGATGGCTTTCATCGAGCAGGAGGCGAATGAAAAGTCAGAAGAAATAGATGCAAAAGTATTGTCAAAATCTGTTATTACGTGATAAATTATTACAATCGGAAATAATTTTTTAGGCAGAGGAAGAATTTAACATCGAGAAAGGACGATTAGTTCAACAGCAGCGATTGAAAATCATGGAATATTACGAGCGAAAGGAAAAACAAGTGGAATTGCAGAAAAAGATGTATTAAATTTCATAACAATCGTCAACTTTGAACTGTTAAATGATTATAACTTATTTCTTCACTTTTTTTCAGTCAAAGCTCTAACATGTTGAACCAAGCCCGGCTTAAAGTACTGAAAGCTCGAGAAGATCACATCAGAGTATGAATCCCTCATCACTATCTTTGAAAAAACAACTTAATTTGTTAATGAATTTCAGACTGTCTTGGAAGAGGCCCGATCGAAGTTGGCAAGTGCGGCACAAGATCCGGCCCGTTACAAGAATGTGATGCACGGATTGATCTTACAAGTATGAAAATGCATTTTCATTAATTTGCAATTTATGTAGCCTGCTAACAAAATTCAATTTTTCGTAGGCCATGTATCAGTTGAACGAGAAAAGCGTAAACCTGCGTTGCAAACAAGTAGACGTAGGTTTGGTGCAATCTCTGTTGCCAGATATCAATGAGAAATATAAAGTGGCGACTCACGCAGAATGCGACGTCAAAATTGATACTGAAAATTATCTCTCGCACGAAACTTGCGGTGGAATTGAGATGTCTTCTTTCCGCGGACGAATTAGAGTCACTAATACTTTGGAGAATCGACTCGATCTGTTGGCTCAGCAAATGATTCCCGAAATTCGTGTAATACTTTTTGGCCGCAACCCTAACAGAAAGTTCTCTGATTAAATTGTACTAAATATAAGAAAAAACAGTATTATCTGCAATCAAGAAATAATCTTACTTAACTTGCACTAACCTGGATGTAAAAAAAATTATTCTAATGTAAATATATGTATCATGCACGTGTAGCTATGAAACAAACGTGAGTAAAATTAGTTGAATTAACCAAGAAACATTTGTCCTTGAGGTTTGCTGTTAATAAACAAATTGTTGTACTATTTTCAGAAGGACTAATAGGGTTAAAAATACGCAGTGCATCAATAAAAGCAAATTACAGTAAACAACTAAAAATAAGTCTGATAGTGACACTTGTTAAATTACTCAACAAAACCAGAAACCAAATTAATCTCAAGAATTTGTAAAATTTTCTTGATGAAATTAGTATCATCAAATTCATGCTGATATTAGTTAATTTATTAACTATCCAATCTGATGTTTACATAACGTTACAAATGTCATGGCAAAACAATCATAAATTTGTTAAATACACTCTTTCAGTCTACTATACAGTACATTCCATACTATGGGTGACAGGAACAATCAACAACAATAGTTGGAAGCACCCAGATTTAATATAATGACATAATACTGATATAATTGTGAGTTAAATGTACAATTTCAATCTATCCGACCTTGAGATCCATCTAAATTCACATTTCGTTTAATTTCTTTAACGTACTTGATTTTTAATACATAATGCACACACACAACACAGTGTCATATCTCAGTAACTTCTTGAGAACAAAGATACCAAATGTAAAATTCCATTGCAAATAACCCTTTCAGTACAATTTTTGTCAGAAGCATGAGATTCAAAAAGATCAACTATAGAGAAAAAAAAAATAACATTTTATTATTATTGTAATATAATATATAAACTTAATTAACTTAATGAATAATTTAAAATAATAAAACACAAGTAACAACTGAGTTCATCTAATAAGCTCTAAATGGACCAGCCAATTACTTCAGAGCCAGCTCCATGTATGAAGGAAAAAATATAGGATTTCTTTAAAAATCTCAAAATTAAATGTGAAAATAACAGAAAATAAAAATAAAAACTGAAAAATTACTCGTTATTCAGTATACCTGTATCCGATTCATTTCTTAACCCCCAAAATCGATTCGGCGACTCCCAGAAAGTAAACCATTTGCGCTATTCCAAACAGCGGAGCCATCACGATCATCCGGCACGAAGCACCTTTGAACAACGCTTTAAATCCTTCTTCTTTAGATATTCGCCTGGAAATAAAATAATGAAAATTCATTAATTTGATTTATATCGCCAACATTCAATGTCATTCAATCTGTCAGGAATGTTGTGATTCACAGTTATCATTTAAATGATGACACATCACGAACAAAACTTCACGATATCAAATCATAACTGAAATTTTTGTTCGATTTCTCACATCACAACTCTGTTATTCTGTATATTATGAATGTTAGCAAAATATATTACACAAATGCATCGGTAATTCCTGTGTATGAAGTTTCGCCTGCTGCTCGTTTCAGAACTTGTAAACGTGTTTTCACAACTATCAAATATCAAAAAATCATTAATTATAATATACATATTTTAAAAATAATTTAATAATTTTTATTTTACCATCCATTGGGGTTACCGCTCCTGCCGCAAATGCAGCAGCACCACAACCAGATACGAAACAATACCAGAAAACAGATTCGGTTTCACTGCCCGGTCTTCGAGGACCCTAAATGAGAAGTAAATGAAGTAAAATAGCAAGTAAAATTTATAGTAATAGTTACCTTCGAGTTAAGGTGAGCAAACAATGGGAAGTAAATGATGGAGAAAGACACGTCTCGCAACATCGTAGCACCGGTGCCTTTGTACAATCCCATTATCCCTTTCTTTCGTATCAAACCTAACGCAATTGATGTAGCCGAAGTGGCAACGACGGCTTCTCCGGTGCCAGTGCCTTTAGCAGCTGCAATTTAAATTGAATTTTAAAATGTGCCAATCAGTTTTTGACGTTAATGTGTTTACCAATTCTGCCCGCATCTTGCAACTGAATTTTGAGCAGTTCCATTGGCGTAGTTACAATAATCTGGCAAAACCCAGCTCCACCTCCCGATAACATTTCCCTCGGGAGTGAGAGTTTACTGAAGCGGATAAATCGTAAATTAATGACCTCTGATTCTCAAGTGCCTTAATTTTGTATAAAATACCCAGAACTCGGTGTCAGATGATGTCGAAAAAAGTCGTTAGCTGCTAATTTGATGGCTTTCTCGGGTGTAATTAGCAAAATGTTGACTGCTGAACCTAAAAAAAAAAAAAAATACATAAATCAAAATTATTTAGTAAAAGTGTATTTATTTGCAGTTAAAAGTCAACAATTGATTATTTCCAGCGAATATTATTATTGAGTTAGTTTTGGAATTGTTCCAAAAAGCCTAAAACACTCATTGATCCCATTGTTAAATCAATGTGTTGTTGAAATAATGCAAGAATCAAGTTTGATTTACCTCTGTACATGCCAAAGTACCCTTCTGCTGTGAATGTTTTTTTAAAACAATCAAACCTAATTGAGAAAAAAGGTCAATTACAAGTTTATCAATGAAATTCTATATCATACTCACATGTTCCTATACATAAGCTCTCCATTTGGCCCTACTTGTTGATTTTGAAGTCTGGTTTTAACTAAATCTAAAGGAAACACGCATGAAACACCAATAATGCCTGCAATACCTCCATTGATAATTTTAGGTACTAGACTGTAAATTATTAAAAAAATAAAAAATAATTAAAATATTCAAAATTCTATGTTTATTAATTCCCATGTATACTCACGAAAATTCTTTTTTCTCTCCCATTGATTTTTCAGTTGAATCTAAAAATTAATAATAAATATGAAAAAAAATTATTAAATTAATTAACACTTCTATTTCTCATATTTTTTTATTTATTACAACAGACGAAATATCATGATTTTAGGGGATTATTGTATGAAACATTCATAAAAACAAAACTAAAGAGCCAAAAAAAAGGCATGCTGGGATTTACATAATTGTTAACACATCAATAGTCGACCTCAATTAGGTGAAGGTCATTTATTGTTAACGATAGTCTCGCAATGAAATTGAACCAACCCATGTGTAAAAAAAATTAACGCATTCAAATTAAAAAAGAAAATTTGTCTTACCTGTTTTACACACGAAATCTTGAGTTTTTAATTAATTTTGATATTGTCAAATTGCCGCCAAATTTTCGTTGCCCTTAATTTTTGTTTTACCTTAATTTTCCTTACACTCAATGTACAGAGAGCGGCTTGCACATTGAAATTTAACTACTTAATATAAGCTAAGAAATATTGTACTTTAACCTGCTACACTGTATCTCGGGTATCGCTCATTTTGTGCTCCCTTTAAACACGTCATAAGGTCACGTGATCTAAAACCAGACCTGACACACCGAGCACTGCTTTGCATTAAATTCGAGTTGAGTGTAAGAAAAGGAAGTCAGGCAACGAGTAAATTACCAAAGACGTGAGAAATTGCATAACACTTCATGCAAACCTTAAGTGCTGAAATTGCAATTTACCTTCAGTCTTTCGCACTCTATATTGTAAAATCAACATCTTGTCAGCTGCAAAACAAGGCTTTGGATGTTAAATAAAATGTTAGAAATGTACACCAACAACAACGGATAACAATATATAATTTTTGTTGTTTTTTATTCAATAACTAGTAGGCATAACGTTTATTGTTCTACAACGTAACAAGTAAATAACTCTTTAGAATCACGAGTCAAGGAAAATTAAAAGTTGATATCGTACTGGCATGGATTTTGTCAAGGGTCTCACAGTCAGAGCTTTCTTTAAGTTTCAACTTCTCTTCCTCGTTTAAATTTTGCTGAATGATATCAGTTATTCCAGTTTACCCCAGACAATATGGAAGACTCAAGAATACGTCCTGGTCGATGCCACGAATGCTCTGTTTAAAGTTCAAACAGAAAAATAAGATAAAACTAAAAGGAATTTTACAAGTTTGTGTCTCGAACCCAGATAATAGGAGGCAATAATTCAATTAAAATTAATTTTTTTTTAAAGTTTCCATTTCCGGTAGTAAGTAGATAATGTTTCAGAATTGGGATATCATACTCGTTACATTTTACAAAAAAAATATAAGTTAATTTTTATGTTTATTTTTTCAATTTATAAAATTTCCATGTTTAAAATAATGTAAATAATGTACCGTATTTCAGTTTTCTAGCATTTTGGAGATTTTTTATTCGGATTTCCGAGAAGTTAACGAAAACCACCACAGCCTTGAGATGACAACTCTTATTAATTTCATTTATTGATTATGCAATCAAACCTTACCGGTATACGAATAAGCCCTAAACTATCTTTAATACAAGTCGACACCGCGTAAACATTGCGCAATAATTTTTTCATAATGGAAAGGCAAAGCGCAGTAACTGAAACTATCCTACAGCCCAAGACGTATATACGTATATCCCTTGTACTTAATAATATCATAGCCACTACAAATAGGAATTAAGCATGATAAAGTTAGAAGGTTCTATAATACTAAAATCAGAAACAAAGACACAGACACAAGAGTAGGCAGTAGGCAAAGGCCAAAGAATTGTATCCAGTTGGCGTTGCAGATCTACTCTATTTTAACTACGGTTTCCTATTTTCACCGCATCACACGCTTATTTATTTGTTTATTTTTATTTTCCCGAGTGAGAATAGAAAATGCAACTGCAATTGCAACTTGGCCGACCCCAACTATCGTCACTTTTGCACCATTTTATGTGAGATAGAACCTTTGTTTAAAAAAATTTGTCCTTTGGCAGGACCTGGGACCATGTGTGGCAACAGCAAATCTCTGGGCAGCAACAAAATATTTTCCACGAGCAGCACAGCAAGGCATTCCCAACGGCAAACGGCAGCAAAACATTGTCGACGGGTGCCGCAACATTTTCAATGGACCCCATAGCATTGCCAACAAGGGGTGGGACAACCTATATGACGTCCATCGTGGCACTAAACGAATCTTTAAGTGCGAATTTCACCCATTTATTTATTTTCTAGTTAGTTGAACATGCATTCATGATTTAGGTATTTGACTATTCATATGATTTACACAAAATGTCTTTTTATAATTCATTAATTTATAAAATATTATACTATTTATAATTACTTTCTTATTAATAATAAAACGTTAAATATGGCGACAGAAGTATTGTATACGGTAAGTACTTCTGATGGCCGTATTTTCAAAAAAAAGCCTACCAACAATAATAACACTTCTAGTTTCTGTCTTGCTTTACCCTTTATTGGATCCAAAACTCAAGCCATTCAAAAGCTACTTGTTAGAAAAATAGGCATTCACACACATATCACAAATAAGAATCTAAAGATGGTTCTTCAAACCAAACACCTTACAATGGAACTTTCAAAATCTCAATGTCAAAAACCACAAATGCTTTAAATCCTTCTTTTTTTAAATATTCGCCTGGCAATAAAATAATGAAAATTCATTAATTTGATTTATATTGCCAATATTCAATGTCATAATCTGTCACAGTTATCGTTTAGATAACATATCGCATTCCTGAGTACGTAGTTTCGCCTGCTGCTCGTTTCAGAAATTGTAAACGTGTTTTCTTTAATTAACTAGTAAATTTTATAGAAATAGTTACTTTCGAGGTAATGTGAGCAAAAATGGAAAGTAACTAGAGAAAGATAAACGCCTCGCAACATCGTAACTCCAGAGCCTTTATAAAATCCCATTACCCCTTAGGCGACGAGTAAATTTCCAAAGACATGATGAATTGCATAACACTTTATGCAAACCTTACGTGCTAAGTGCTAAAGTAAATTTAAATTTACCTTCAGTCTCTGGCAATTCATATTTTAAAATCAACATCACCGTGTCAGCTGCAAAATAAGACTTAAATAAAGCACTATCGAGTGTTAAATGTTAAAAATATTCATCAACAACAATATACAATATACAATTTTTGTTGCTCTTTAATTCAATAACTAGTAATAAAGTTTAACATTGTTCTACAATGTAACACGTAAATAACTCTTTAGAATCTCCACAAACATTTAATTTTCGAGCCAAGGAAAATTAAAATTTAATACTGGCTTGGATTTGTTCCATCGTCTCGGCGCTTTTTCTAAGTTTCATCGTCTCTTCCTCGTTCAAATTTTGCTGAATGATATCAGTTACTCCAGTTTGCCCCAGACAACATGGAAGACTCAAGAATACGTCCTGGTCGATGCCGTGAATGCCCTGTGCAAAGTTCAAATCGAAAGAAAAATAAGATAACACTAAAAGGAATTTTACGAGTTTGTGTCTCGAGCCCAGATAATGGAAGGAGGCAATAATTCAATCAAAATTAATTAAGGAAAAAGTTGCCATTTCCGGTAATAAGTAGATAATGTTTCGGGATTGAGATACCTGTACTAGTAATATTCTACCAAAAAATAAGTTAATTTTTATGTTTTGTGTTTTTTTCGATTTATAAAATTTCCACTGTTTTTAATGCTTTTAACTCACAATAATATTTTTCATATTTCAGTTTTCTAATATTTTGAGCCTTGAGAGCGACAACTCTATTAATTTCAGTCATTAATTATGCAATAAAACCTTACCGGTACCAGTATACGAATAAGCTCCATACTAACCTTAATATAAGTCGACACCGGGTAAACATTGCGCATGTTTTTCATAATGCAAAGGGAAAGCGCAGAAACTGAAACTCCAATAGCCCAAGACGTATACCCTTTGTATTTAATAATGTCATAGGCACTACAAATAGGGATTAAGCGTGATAAATTTAGCGGGTTCTAATACTAAAAGCAAAAACAAAGACGCAAGAGTAGACATGTGGGCAAAGAATCTTATCTACTTGCAGCTCTATTCTATTCAACTACGGTCTCCTACTTTCAAGTGTAATTTAAAATCCTAACCTGAGCAGAAGTAGAAATCGCATAAACATCTTTTTCGTTCTTAAGGACACAACGACAAATAGAGGCGCAACTAAGGCCAATAGCCCATGATGTGTACCCTTTGAGTTTTATTATTTCATACGCACTATAAACAAATACGGTTAGTAAATAACATTATTAATAACTAATTTTAAGATCAAAAGAGATTTGTTAATTTTATTTTTCATTTCTCCCCCTTTTTAAATACCTTTGGACCACTTTTGTATGCAAAGAACGCCAGTCTTCAGCATCACCATCCGTCCCTATTTTTGGGTTCACATCCGTTAATTTAACGCCTGCTACATTGGCACCACTCCACACAGGAACTAGGGATTAAAGTTGAATTTATATTCGTTCTTTCAAATTGTAGTTAGAAAAATGCTTAACCAGAAGAATCTCCGTGTTCCCCGATAATCCATCCGTGGCAACTTGATGGCGAAACGTTAAGCCTTTCGCTCATTAAAAAGCGAAAACGTGATGAATCCAAATTGGTACCACTTCCGATGACACGGTTCTTGGGAAATCCACTCAATTTCCATGCGACGTACGTCATAATATCAACTTTAAAACGTAAAAGAAATTTTTTTAAATAAGTTAATTTCAAATCTCGTTTAAAAATTGCTCACCTGGGTTCGAGACGACGAGCAAAATTGCATCAGGGCAGTGCATAACCAAAGGCGGAATAATGGCTGAAATATTAAAAAAAAAAAAAAAAAAATAGAAAAAATAGTTTTGGTTTTTAAGTTACGTAATGTTTTGTTTTTTTTACTCTTAAATATATCCACGTTTCTCTGCACTAAGTTCAAACGACTTTCGCCTTCGCGTTGACGAGCACCTGCAGTAATGATGCACAGCTTGGAGTTTTCAGCTACAGCATAATCTACGAAATAAAATATTTTATTTTATATTTTATTTTTCTATTTGTTAAGGTTTGAAGTTTTGTACCCATGCTTGCTTCGATTTTAATATTCTTCAAAAAGGAGAGTCCATGTTGTAAATCCATCATTTCACCTTTCAGCTTATCTGGTACACAATCAATCAAAGCAATACCACTCGCAATACCCTGCAAATTGATAAAAAAAATTTAGGTTATCGTTATCCTTTTTAAAAAAAAAAAAAAAAAAATTTAATTAAATTTTAAGTGGTTCAGTGGTGGCATAACGATGTTTTAAAAATACGGTATTTAGACTTCACTGCCATTAAAAATAAACTTATTAAAATAATTTTCTGGGACATTTTAAATTAATTTTAAACATTTTTACGACATTTTATTTTATTTGATTTTATTTACCTGAGTGAGAATAGAGAATGCAACTGCCATTCCAACTTGACCAACACCAACTATTGTCACTTTTGCAATGCTTGTTTGCGTCGGCTCGGTCACCCTTAGCATTAATTTCTCTTTCGTGTTCGCCATTTTGGAGATACTGGAATAAAAAACAAATAAACTAGACCTTTGAACATTTAGTTAAGTAACCGATGTTACCGTCAACGTCAAGTCTAAACAAAATGAATGCTTCATTATCACTTACCCTGAGTACTCACTGTAGGTCCTGCTTCTCTGTGCTGTAATAAGGTTGAATTAGGACTATTTCCTTCGTTCGCAATGGGAAATTTCTCTGCACAAAGTCTTTACGCACATTCAAATAAATAAGAATATCCCGTGTTGCCCATGCATTCCATTCATTTGTTGTGTTCCTTTTAATAGCGTAAATACGATAATTGTTTGACATTTTGAAAGTAAAATGAGAAATTATGACGTCATATATGTTAATGATAAGAAATGACACGTG
>JAQFZP010003463.1:0-10195 GCA_034695745.1 Geophilus truncorum | reverse complement strand
GACTTGACCAAATTGTGGAATTTAAATTACAGTTACAATGTTGTTTCAGCTGCTTCATTTACAAATCTGAAGACTAATAATGTAAGTTGTCAGATATTTACTTGTTAACGATCTCGAAACTTATAAATATAATTTTCATATTAGTTAAATGATCCTTTAATTGTGAAATTTAAAACGAACCTCTCACCGCACGGAACGTGCACTGAATTCACAGGTGAGCGTAACGATTTATAAAACATCACACTTTTTATATTTTTAATTAATCCAGCTAACAGAGCACTGAAGGGAAATGTAGAATCACAAGCTGCAATGAACATTGTATTTAAAATTCCAGAAATATCACCGGGAGTGTCAACCTCTGCGGTTTGGTTTCTACTAAATAATCAAATTTAACATAAATCTTTCATGTGTTTATTAACTTATTTTATAGATTACAATCGATGTCCCAATTTTTTATCAATATGCTATTGTAATGTCCAGTTTTCTTCTATATGATGTTAAAATTACTGCGACAAAGGTACAACCACTTGCTAACTGTCATTTGTTTATGTTTAATTACCGTACTTATAATTTTTGTTCAAAGTATTTACATTTGAGTTCTCCGAGTGACCCATGTGTACCCAATAGTGAATATGTATTATGTGCATTAAATTGCATTGAAAAAAAATTCGACAATAACCGCTGCTGGTAATAGAGAAATATTTTTTAACAATATAATTATAGAAAAAAGACTAAATTATTAAAATCATCTACAGGCTCCCGTACAGACCGCAATGTTCACCCGAACAATGTCTTCAACTGTGTAATAATACTGAAGAGACTTTAGAGATGTTCAAGAGTAATCTTTTTGCCATACCAGGATTGAGCCCCACAACTGAATGCAATTGTATCAAAAGCTGCGAAAATGTAAATCTACGTGCAATAATAAATTCAAAAAATAATGACAGGACGATATTTAGGATATCAACGTCCAACGAACTTACAATTTTTCAAGAGCTTTGGCTCTATGATTTAATAAGTCTCTTGTCTGACTTGGGTGGAAATTTTAGCTTTTGGTTAGGACTTTCTTTACTTTCCTTTTCCGATGTGTGCATTCGAATTGTCCAATTCGTTCGCGATCAGCGTCAAAAAACAAATGACAGCATCAGTATAAAAATAATAACGTATTTCAAACAACTTAAACTAAAATACAAAAAAAATGCAAAATTGCTGTGGTTTGCTTATGCTTGCTGTATTATCTTGAGTTTTACAGTATTTGTGGGAAAATTTAACCATTTTTTAGCAATACCAATTCAAAGGGACATTACCATAGAAGATTCGCTAAACATGACATTCCCAGATATTATCGTTTGTCCAGGGGAACATAGTGAATCGATTATCAACTTGAAAAAAAAATACTTGAAAGCAAATCGCATAAATGATACTAAATGCAACATCGACATATTTGATCTTTTGAATTTCGAAAATAATTCGATACAAAGTCTGTGGATGGCATCGCATGCTGATCGATTGCCAAAAGAATTAGTATACGATGCAGTAAGCCATTTGTTTACTGGGTTTCATGCTCAAGTTTTAAATATGTTTTCCATAGTTATTATGTTCTAACGAAATATTAAATTTTGAAAGCGCTCAGGACGTAAACGGAACCAGTGGAATTTGCACAAAATCTTCTTTCAGTAAGAACGTTAAATCAGCCAAAATAATCCCTGCTTAGAACTTCTGTAGAGAATCTGTAGATTTTTTAAAGGTCCGCAGATTACCTGCAGATTTTGATAATAATTTACAAATTAACTGTAATTATTGCAACTGTAAAGATATAGCAAAAACCTGTAGTTAATTTGCAGACTTTTCAGCAGGGGTAATACAGTCAAACCTCATTATAACGAACTTGATTACAACGAAATTCTCATTATAGAATACGATTTCCAAATCGCCGTGTTTGTCAATCGTGTACTAATTTGTCTTAATCTTAAAAAATCTTCGTTTTAATGAACAAATTTTCGGTTTCTTAACGTTCGTTATAACGATATGCGGTTGTATCAAAAATTAAAATAATTTTTTCTCTCAATTTAGAACCATTTCAATTCCACATGTTTACTTTTTTTTTGGACGTAATGCAAGTAGATGAATCAGTTACATCAGTTTGCTTCCCTGATATTGTAAATGTATGTTTGCAGTGTGGTAAGCCTTATCACTATTTATAGCGCGTTATCGATACCGATTGCTGTCGCTAATAGCGGCACTACTTGCGTCACTATTTCTCCCTAAATGTAGCGCAGAATAGCGATTTTATAGTAGTAGTGGTAATAGTGATAGTGGTAACGTTAGTACCGGTAATAGAGAAAACTTTTGACAAAATTTAAAATAGCATTATCGAAAGTCAGTCACTACTTTTCTAACAAATTTTCGCGATAGCGATAGTTATTTCCCCAGATTTTCTGTGAAAATAGACACACCGAAATTTTAAACAAAGAAAATAAGTGCAAAAATCAGGGATTTTGAACAAGATTCGCTTTGTGCGTATATTGTTGTAAAAGCGGGTTGGTTATAACGGGATTCGTTTATATTCAGTTTGTTTCATTTCAGGTTTTTACAAATCTACCAGATGATGAAACCTTTCCTTTCATTACAAATACACCAGCTGCATCTTTATATATCAATTATTATCTATTAAAGATTAAAAGGGTAAGTTTTTAATGAAAGTATTTAAATCCCTATAATAGAAGCGTAAATATTTTAGGTTCAATACCTGAATACGATTCAAAGACCGTGTACTCAGAATGTAACGGAACATTACCACTGCAAAAAGATATGTCTGCAAAATAAAATGAAAAGATTGCAACAATGCAGGTCCGTTCAATTTCATAAACTATAAATTAAATAATAGATACGATATCTATACATTTTGATTTTCCTTTAGCATGCCTTTTTCGATTAAGAGCGAAACTCATTTCTGCAATACATCGGCAACAGCCAGATCTACCGTTGACCTTTACGCTAAAGTTCATTTGCAAACGGATATTGAAAAAGAATGCACTTGCAAACCACTATGCGAATTAACGATTTACACAAATGAACTAGCGATTTTCAAACAGGCTACAGCTGTAGTCACAATCATCAGCTTTGGTTTCCTTAACAACAAAATTGAAGTTTTCAATGAAAGTTATCAATATTCTTACGTGGCGTTTATTTCTGACGTGGCCAATGCCGTAGGTCTCGGAATTGGTATTTCTTTACTAACAATGATTCAACTAGCTTGTGCTCATTTTTTTTCACTAATTAAACTGTGTAACTGTAAAGACAAATCTAATGTAAAACTATTTACAATTCGTCGTTAAAATTCAACTCGTACCCACAACTTGCTATTGTTTGAATTGTAAATCAAATATTTTCGCTTTATTTTGAATAGTTAGTTATCCATCAATCAATGCAACATTTCAGTCAATTTTTTATTGTAAAGTCATTAAAAAATTTCAACGTCAATGTGTATTTTAATTTGACTTTGCCATGATGCATTCTTGAGATGTTTAACTTTCATCAAATCGATCTCCGTAAAACTCAAACAAAATGAT
This sequence comes from Geophilus truncorum, assembly GCA_034695745.1. Classification (NCBI taxonomy): domain Eukaryota; kingdom Metazoa; phylum Arthropoda; class Chilopoda; order Geophilomorpha; family Geophilidae; genus Geophilus; species Geophilus truncorum. The sequence continues at coordinate 6,623 of JAQFZP010003463.1, read as the reverse complement.
TTATTTCCATGTACCATGTACCGTATAAATCAAAACTATAAAAAAATCTCTTCATTGATTGTACTATACGCGAAAACTAAGCAACGAGTGACAGAGAATAACAAAGACACGACACGTGTGTTTTTAACATCTAAATTTCAAAATTTGAAGTATTGATGGAAAGTTTGCTTTGCTGCAAATAAACATTTTTTTTTTCTCATCGGATCGAAATTAATCATGAAACTACACGAAAAATAATTTAACTATTTTTTTTTTTTATAAATGTATATTACTGTTATTACAACAAAGAAAAATTCTATTTCTTTTCATTGATTTTACGTGACAACCAATAAGCAAATAACACGACAATTTTGAAAAAAAAACAAAAAAACAATTCGTTTATCTAACGTACATTTACCGATCACATGTAAAAAATATATTAAATTTAAAATAGAAAGTAATAATTTTCAAGAAAAACATTACCGTCTTGTAAAAAAATTGATTTCAAAGCTTAATCCACGAGAACACACTTGTGTTACTATAGTAACATCCGATGAGAAAAAAAGTGTTTATTTGCAGCAAAGCAAACTTTCCATCAAGTTTCAGAGACATTCAAAATTTCAGAGAAAGCTGAAGGGTAAGTCATTTCACCTTTAATCAGTAAAAGTTTCTAGGTTATATTCAATAAAATTTTAGAAATCCAAAATGGACGTTAAACACTTTAAAAAACCTCATTATCTTCTTGTAAGTAATTTAATTTCAACCCTTCACTCTGACGTTAATCCATCGCCACAATTTCAACCAGTTATCGATCGCAACCGTTCTTTGTCATTTCGCTTATTTTGGACATGTTTAATCATGATTTGTTCTATCGTCTTTTCCTACCAAATGTACGACCGTTTTTCGTACTTCTTCGAATATCCAAAAGGCGCGAATGTTTATCAGAAGATTGAGAGTTCTGTTGACTTAATTCCCTTTTCTCTGTGTATGCACACGAATCAGTACGTAATGGACTACTACAACAAAAATGATATTTTTGAACGGAGTGATAGCATCAATCCGAATATTAAACTAATAACGACACCGGATGTTGATTTGACCAAATTGTGGAATTTGAATTACAGTTACAATATTGTCTTAGATGCTTCATTTACAAATCTGAAGACTACTAATGTAAGCTGACAGTTATTTCCTCGTTGATAATCTCGAAAGTTATAAATATTTTTTCATATTAGTTAAGTGATCCCTTAATTGTAAAATATAAAATTAACCTCACACCATCTGGAACGTGCACTGAATTCACTGGTAAGCGTACACATATAGAAATAATGATGTAAAAGATGTAAATGATACTAAAACATGAATTTTACAACTTTGACACCAAAATGGGTGTAAATTTACATTGGTCGCATTCAAAAACTCGAGTGTTGTGCAAACAGTGTGTTGTCTTAAAAATCGAGCTTTCTGATTGGTTGAACGTAATGTCCAACTAATCAGGTCGATTTTTAAGACAACACACTGTTTAGCACAACACTCGACTTTTTGAATGCGACTACTTTCTATAGTCACCTTTTAGTTACTTTTTGGTGTAAATTTACATGTTTATAGATGTGCAATAGGTGACAGAAAAAGTGTACACCACAAGGACAATTAAATGCAAATTGATTTCTTTATTTTTATGCGTGTAACATTGTATAAAGCACCGCACTTGCTATATTTTATTTTTAATCCAGCTAGTAGATCACTGAGGGGAAATTTAGAATCACAAGCTGCAATGAAGATTGTGTTTCAAATTCCAGAAATAGCACCAGGAATGTCAATGGCTAAGGTTTGGCGTCTTATGCCCAGTTCCACCGACAAAAGTTAAAATTTAATCTGAGTTTAACAATACTTTTAACATTGGTTAAACTCTAGTTAACTTTAACTTTCATTGGTGCAACTGGCTCTAAATGTATCATCTATTACTACTAATTCAATTAACCCTTCCATAACCAACCATTTCAAAAATTTACACATCACACAAACTTGAATAAAAAAATGTTTTTTTATTCAAAATATTTATTTTCTTGAATTCGTGCATATTCTAGTAAACTAACTTGTAAGCTTTGATTAAATTTGGTGTAATAAAATTATTAATGATAAAGTTATAGCCCTTGCAATTTTTCTGCGCCTTTAATCCCATGAGACTTTTTTGGCTTCCTGCTATAACTAATTACAAATTAAAAGTTTCAGTAGGTGGGTTCATTTTATTATTTATACATGTGTATAAAAAATTGTGTAAATTTCTCATTTTTCTCGATCTAACTAAAGAAAAACGGTCACGAAAAGTGTGTAAATCTCGGTTTACGATATTTACACAGGTGCAAATAACAAACGAACCCACCTAGTGTGTAACAGCTTACTTTCCGTATTTCCCCTACAAGGGGTAAAGACTGATTCACACTGGAAGTCAAAAGTCAAAAGCAAGTGTTCTCTCTTGTTTTCTCGCACTTTCTTGTGCAAGTAGCATAATTTCTCGCACTTGTAAGAACATTCTTACTCATTTGTATAAAGTTCATAAAATTGAATTTTTCTGTAAATGAGTAAGAATTTTCTTTTAAGTCAGCCAATCACAAACGGGTATAAAACCTTTCTGCGGCCATGTTTGCTTACACGTTACACATGGTTAATTTTTAAGCATGTCTGCTCATTCCGAGTGTGACACACAACAATTCTTTCCCACTTTTGCTTTGTTGCTTTCCATTTTTACTTTTGTTAGTGTGAATCAACTTAATATAATGTTCCTGATTGGTTAAATATACCCCTTATGTTGGCAGTAACAAACATTATTCTCAATTTGGTTTACAGAGCTGAGTTCAAAGTAGTGAAAATGTGTAAATTTTTATCGTTGCTGGAAGTGCGCAACCAGATAACCATATAATAGAAGAATTGCTCATCTAATTTTACAGATTACAATCGATTTCCCCTTTTTTTTCCAATACGCCTTTCTAGTGCCTACTTTTGTTCTACAAGATGTTAAAGCTACTGCAACAAAGGTACAACCATTTGTTTTTGTTTAATCATTTATAATTTTTGTCCAAAGTATTTACATTTGAGTTCTCCGCGTGACCCGTGTGTACCTAATGATGAATACGTATCTTGTGCATTAAATTGCATTGAAAAAAAATTTGAAAATAACCACTGCTGGTAATAGAAAAATATTTAACTAAGCTACAGTCGAAACCCGTTATAACGAAGCTTAAGGGATCAAAAAATTACTTCTTTATACCGTATTTTCTCTTTTAATGCACCCGCGCACTATTAGAAACCTCGGTCTATTAGAATAAAGTTCACTATTTGTAGTTTGGTTTTTCTTTCTAAGATAAAATGATTCATTTAATGCAAGATTGGAATTTTAATTTTATTTATTTAATTCAAAAAAGATATTATTTGTTTTTAAAAACACAACTACAATTATCGTTTGAAAATTTATTCTCATTATATCATCATCAGAACCATCTTCACTATCAGATATATCAATTACAATTTCATTTTCTTCTGTTTGATCAATGTTAACATCGATTTCCAGTTCCGAACTGGAAATCGATGTTAACGTTGATCAGACTTTAGAGAAAACTCTGGAGATAAGATCGGCGATCTCATCTCAAGAGTTTTTGTCTAAAGTCTTGCAAACAAAACCCGCTATTTCCAATAGTACATCTGCGGAGTAATGGAGACCCGCGCACAACTAAAATAAATACGGTAACTAGTTTTCTCTTAATTTTTTTTATAATTGTTGATATTGTGGAAGACTGTGTAAATGACGAAATTTTATACAAAGAGAACAAAGGAACAAAATTCAAGAATTTCGAACGGATTCGTTGTAATAAGCGGGTTCGTTACAACGGGATTCGACTGTATATAACTATACAAAAGTGTAATATATTTAAGTCACCTACAGGATCTCCTATAGACCACGATGTTCACGCGAAAAATGTCTTCAACCGTGTAATAATACTGAAGAAACCTTAGACATGTATATGCGCAATCTGCACGCAGTACCAGGATTGAACCCCACAACAGACAAAGACTGTAATTGTATCAAAAGCTGCGAGACTGTACTTCTACGACCAATACTGAACTCAAGAGATAGCGACAAAACGGAATACCGAATGTCATTGTCCAACGAATTTACAATTTTTCAAGAGCATTGGCTCTACGATTTAATAAATCTCGTGACTGACTTTGGTGGAAATTTTAGCTTTTGGTTGGGTTTTTCGTTGCTTTCGTTTTCCGATTTCTGCATTCGAATTGTACAATTCGTTCGCCATCAGCGTGGGAAAACAAATGACACTATAAGTACAAAAATAATAACGTATGTCAAAAGACGCGAGAAAGAATTCAAACTAATATACCAAACAAAACAACAAAGTGCAAAATTGTTGTGGTTAGCTTATTCTTGCTGCATTACCTTGAGTTTCATTGTATTTGTCGGGAAATTGAACCATTTTTTAGCAAATCCAATTCAAAAGGACATTACCATTGAAAGTTCACTGAACATGACATTCCCAGATATTTACATATGCCCAGGAGAACACAGTGATTCGATTATCAACTTGAAAGAAAAATACTTGAAAGAAAATCGCTTAAATGATGCTAAATGCAACGTCGACATATTTGATCTTTTAAATTTCGAAAATAATTCGATACAAAGTTTGTGGAGTTTATCGTATCTTTATCGATATCCAAAAGAAATTGTATACAGTAAAGTAAGCTATTGCCAACTTTGTCTTTTTCCTGAAGTTTTAAATCTCGTCTTCTCACAGATGTACTATTCTGATCAAATATTAAATTTTGAAAGCGATCAAGACATAAATGGAATCGACGGAATTTGCACAAAAAGCTCTTTTGGTGAGACTGTTGCAATCAACCAGAAATTAAAAAACTACATTGTTTATTTTTATGTCAATTTAGAACCATTTCCATTCCATATATTTCATTTTTTTCTTGACATGATAGAAGCACAACCTACATCAGTTTGTTTGTCTGATTCTGTAAATGTAAGTTGATATTTTGTTAATATTAGTCTTCGGTAATTGTTCAGTGTACAGTATTTCCTTTTAGGTTTTCATAAATCTACCAAATGATGAAACCTTTCCTTTCATTTTCTATAAACCAGCTGCGTCTCTTAATTTCAATTTTTATATGTTGAAAATTAAAAGAGTAAGTTATTAATAATAACTTATTATTAGTGAATTTAAACCTCACTAATGGAAGAGTTGACATTTTAGGTTCAGTACCTGAATGACATTCAAAGACCGTGTACTCAGAATGTAACAGAACATTATCACTGCAAAAAGTTATGTCTGCAGAATAAAATAAAACGATTGCAACATTGCAGGTCTGTTCAAGTTCGTATACTATAAATTAAAGTGATAGTGTTGCAATTCTTTGTCTTCTTTTATGTGAAAAAGCACGTAAAAAAATGGATAGTTTAATTCATGAAATTCAATTTTAAATGTCCGTTTGGTTTGAAAAGAAAGTCTTGACCGGTCGTGATGTAATAATGGGAAATGCCTATTTACAAATTTAACAACAGATGGCGTTAGTTAATTGGAATTAGGAAAACACATCAAGTGGCGAGCAAAGAATTAGTCCCACCATCCCATTATGTCGCCACGACTTCTCAGACCTGTTAAAATTTCGTTTTTCCAGTCGAAATTTTTAAATATGAAATTATGGCATAAAAACAAAATATTTTAAAATAAAAATTTTTATGGGTTTTTTACAAATTTAAAACAAAAAAAAAAAAAAGAAATTGTGACATTATCACTTGAAACAATTGATATCTATAAATTTCGGTTTTCTTATAGCATGCCTTTTTCGATAAAGAGCAAAACTGATTTCTGCAATACATCAGCAACAGCCAGATCTACCGTTGACCTTTACACTAAAGTTCATTTGCAAACAGATATTGAAAAAGAATGCAACTGCAAACCACTATGTGAATTAACGATTTACACCCACGAAGTACTCACTTTCAAACCGAATTCATATGTATTCACACTCATTTCCTTCTGCTTCATTAACAACAAAATTGAAGTTTTCAGTGAAAGTTATCAATATTCTTACGTGGCGTTTATTTCTGACGTGGCCAATGCCATAGGTCTCGGAATTGGTGTTTCTTTACTAACAATGATTCAACTAGCTTGTGATTATTTTTTTTCATTATGTAAACTGTGTAACTGTAAAGACAAATCTAATGTAAAACTATTTAGAATTGGTCGATAAAATTCAACTCGTACCCACAACTTGCTATTGTTTGAATTGTAAATCAAATATTTTAAATAGTTAGTTGTCCATCCATCACTGCAACATTTCAGTTAACTTTTTATTGTAATAAGAGTCAATAAATAATTGCAACTTCAATGTGTATTTTAATTTGACTTTGTCATGCATTCTTGAGATGTTTAACTTTCATCAAATTGATCTTCGTAAAACTCAAACAAGGTGATTTATTGCCATGTACCATGTACCGTATAAATCAAAACTATAAAAAATCTCTTCATTGATTGTACGCGAAAACTAAGCAACGAGTGACACAGAAGCAGAATAACAAAGACACGTGTGTTATTAACATCTAAATTTCAGAGAAAGCTGAATGG
>JAQFZP010003462.1:0-10196 GCA_034695745.1 Geophilus truncorum | reverse complement strand
TAGTCGTAAAGGAAGAAATGTAAATCTAGAATTATGCACGAGAGTATAATTCACTTATTATTTATTAATTATTATTACGTAAATGTAAACCTGATAAACAAGAAATAAAATATTTTTAAAAATAAAAACAGTAAATTCATTTTAAAAAAAATCACACATCTTGAGATTCCTCTTCAACGGTCGAATTCAAATTCTAAAAAAGAAAAGAATAAATAAATTAATTAAAATTTTAAAAATTAAAAACATCTCTTTATAGTTCTGCAAAATTAAATTTACTCTTCGCAGTCCATGAACAAGATCCAAAGCTGTAATTAAGAAGCTCCTGACCATATTAATCTCCAAAACCGTCAAATGATCGAGTTTTGCGTGCGAACTGTCACTTTTAACGAATGTATCGACGCTGTTTCTCAACTTCGCCATCCGTAAATCCCAAATATCCTTAGTTAAAGTTCGTATTTCGTCCGCATGTGGTACATCTGAGATCGCATTTGACAACAAGAGTTGAGTGATTTCTACGAAATGGTTGCTGGGTAATTTGGTGAAAACTGGTGATTCTGATTCTTCTTGTTTCTTTTCCTCTAATTTCGTCACGTCCATCCACTCGGGTGGAATTATACGGCATCTTTGACGTTGTTTTAAGTTGATTGCGAGCCATATGGGCACTGAGACCGGGAGACTGGCGACGAACGGACCGATTTCGCCCGATATTAAATAAATTTTTCCGTGGTTGAAACTCGGGACGACGCGAATCGATTCTTTTTCCGCTAAAAATTCGATTTGGGCGGCGGTTAACATGTTGGAACCATCTATGTGAAGTTGAGTGTTGGTTTATCTAGAAAAATAAATAGAAAAATTGGTTTTAAATGTTGTTTTTTGAGTGAAAATATACAGTTACCGCATTGTGGTTGTTTCGTTCAGCTCCATCTCCCGCGAATTTGGTCACGTGACGCAAAATTTCCTGAATTTCTACAATTGTTAAAGAAAGATTATTTAAATCAATAAATTTTACATAAATTAAGGTTATGAAAATAGAAAAATTTGTTTTTATAATTTTTTAATTATTTTTACTCACTTGAGCTTTCGCGTTTTGTCGGCAGGGGATCAGTTATGGCGCTTTTCGAAGTTTGTTTACCTATGTATTATTTCCTATTAAAGCATATTTGGCTGAAATAATTTTTCCTTCAACAGCATTTTATTGACAAAATTGACTCTTAGGTAGTTAGGTAGCGAATATTTTCTAATTTACAATCAAAAATGACGGAGGAGTTGCAACTGGTTAGTGATCAAAGTCGACGTTACACTTTACCAAATTAACCCATTTAATTAATTTTGTAGGAAGAAATAGAAGTTTTGAAATCAATCTACGAAGGCGATGAAAATTTCAAGCAAATCGAAAAACCCCTACCGACATTTCAGTATAAAATAAGCGATAAAAACGAGCAAAAGTCATTTCTGTTAGAAATAGTGTGGGAAAAAGAATATCCAGACGGAAAACCGATAATTAATTTAGACGCCTTTTACAACAAACACTTGTAAAGCAAATACTTTTATAAAAAAAAACAAAAACAAAACATTATACTCAATTATCCTCATTTTATTCATTTCAGAGTCGAAAAAGCAAAAGAGTCCATTATCAGCAAAATATACGAAGAGGTAAACATGAAAAATTATTTTTTGTAAAAAATCTTTACTAAAATTACTTAATATTTTAGGCTGAGCAATGTCTAGGAACTGCTATGACGTATACGCTCATCGAATGGGCGAAAGAAAACGCGGATGAATTGTTAGTGGATCAACCGGACGACTCCGAATCACTGTTAAATCAAGAAATAACGGAAGAAAACGCCGTGGGAATTGAGAAATTAGATATAACAGACGCAGATAAACCTGAAAAACAAAGGAAACTGAATTTAAGCAAACAACAGAAGAAGAAATTATTCGATCAATTCAATTCGAAAGGCGAACGACCGCGAGGATGGGATTGGGTGGACGTAGTCAAACACTTGAGTCAATCCGGATCGAAGCAAACAGTTGTTAATCCATCCGAGTCTTAAAATAAAATATTTTCATTTTTTTCAATCAAAAAAATCGATGTTTTCTGATTTTCTCATTTCACGCATAAAGTCGGACACCTTTTAACACAAAAATCTGTCCGGCTCCAAAGGTTGACACGAAATCGAGGCAAATCCAAATTTGCAAACTAAAAATATCATAAATCAACTCTCGCCAGAAGGATTTTGTTTGTTTTATTGCACAAATAAAACCCGAGACCTTAATGATACATAAAAACGTAATTATGGTGGATCTGGGAATGCAATTTGATGCCCGACTCGCCGATTGAAGAGAGAAACACGGATATAAAAGTAGACGTAATGGAAACAAACACAGTGGTGGTGTGCGAGAAATATGGAGAAACAGGATCAACTTTGAAATGTGTGAGGAATCGAGGAATTGATCATTTGACTGTTTTGCGTCGTAAAAGTACTCTCGAGAGTATTTCTCATTTTTTAGTAGTAAGTTGGGAATTTTTTTATTTTTTTTTGTTGTGATGAATTTTGATGATTTTTGTGTATTTTTAGGCAATTTTTTTACCGCAAGGATATCCACAAAGTGTGAGCGAAGATTATTTGGTTTATCAGTTATGGGATACAATACAAGTACTAAACACATCGTGTTTTGTAGCTGCCGAACTGAATTTTGTACAAGAAAATATCAATTTTCAATATTTTTTATTTCACATATTTTGGGATTTTTTTTTTTGGGGGGGGGGAGGGGATTTTTATTAATTTTGTAAAAAATATTAAAAATTTAAAAATGTACATTGAAAAAAAAATTTCATATTTGGCAGCTATGAATTACTGAATCGATATTTTCAATTTTCTTTTTATTCATTTTTATTTGTTAAAGGCATTTGCAAGTAGCATCACCGGTACTTTGGCAACTCAAGCTGTTTTAAAAGGTGTTGGAGTTGGTAATGAAAATGCAACGCCTTTAGCAGCAACTGTCACTTGGATTTTAAAAGGTAAATAAATAAATATATATAAAAAAAAAAATAAAATTTTTAAATTTTTTGTTTTGGTTCTTTATAGATGGAACTGGAATGTTAGGTCGAATTGCATTTGCATGGTTTCGTGGGTATAAAATAAAGTGATAAAATATTTTCAACATCATTTTAACACCAAAATTTTACTTTTTCAGATCTGATTTAGACTGCCATTGCAAACAATGGCGTTTATTCGCAGACGTTTTGAATGATGCAGCGATTTTTCTAGAACTCGTCGCACAATTCTTCGGAACAGAAGTTTTTACCATAATTATCTGTTCCGCAGGTGTTTTGAAGGTATAAAAAAAATCTAAAAACTCACATTTTTCCTTCAATTAAAGATGTTTAACATTAGGCAATTGTAGGAGTTGCTGGAGGTGCCACAAGAGCTGCACTCATCCAACATCAAGCGCAAAAAGATAATTTAGCCGACATCGCAGCTAAAGATGGAAGTCAAGAAACGTTGGTGAATTTAGCCGCGTTGATTTGCAGTTTAATTTTAATGCCAGTCGTTGGACAACATCACATGTAAGTAAAAGTTTATTTAAAAAAAAGAAAATTGCTAAAATAATATTTTTTTTCAGGTTTATATGGACTTTGTATGGAATTTTCACTTGTTTGCATCTTTATGCTAATTACATGGCAATTACTTCGGTTGTGATGTCGTCATTGAATGAACCACGTTTGTACATCTTAGTCCAACATTACTTAACGTCTGGAGGAAAAGTTTTACCTAGAAATGTCGTTAATCAAAGGGAAACGGTGTTTTGGCGTAATGATTTAACAAAAATTTATATTTTTAGAATTTATATTTGGAAATTTTTTGTATTTTGTAGCTAAAAAGTATTCATTGGATATAAAACTCGGTTGTTGTTTATCCAAAACGATAGACAGGTATTTAAAAGTATTTATAAATGATAGATTTTTGAAAATTTAATGTTTTTTGTTTTAGATTTTCACTGTTATCCGCTCTGAGTAAAATTTACAAAGATTCCAATTACATCGTCACCATCAACACATCAAAAAGTAAATACCAATTAATTTACTTTTTTAAAATTACTCAAAATCACTTTTTTCCTTACAGAAGACGTTAGTGTTATTTTCCGTGAAGAAGCAGCAACATTCGATCACATCAAAGCAGCTTTTGAAGCCATGTTGTTATCAGTCTGCCACGACTACACTTTCAGAGGAATTTCAGAATTAACTTTTAAAGATCTCGAAGAAATATCTGCGGAAATGGAACGTAGTAAGAAAACATTTCAAATTTGTTATTTATATACGTACCGTATCTATTTACGTTACTTAGGAACGAGCGATTTTGAAAGCATCACAAAACTCTCGCACGACTTCACAAATAAAGAATTCCCGAATTTCATAAAAGGCCTCGAAAGTGAAGGATGGACAACGGAACAATCTCATTTAGGACAAGACCAATGGAAAGCAGTGTGGGATGTTGGTGGTTTAAACCTGAACGACAATTCAATCGAGTCAATCGAATGAATGAATTTGTGATGTATCTTAACTTAATTAAAACGTTTAAATGAATTTTATAAAGTTTTATAAAACCAAATTCGTGTTTGTTTGTTTGTATTGAAATGAGGTGAAACGTGATTTTTATATAGTAAGAAAATTATATATTACACAGATGCATTAATTGTACAAAATTGTAACTCGTCGATATCACATTCACACGTTATATGCTTGCAAGAAATAAATAATTTTCAACGAACATACACATAAAAAAGGATCAGAGTGAAGCAAATATTACAATCTGGACATTGATATTTACACATTTCGCTGCAGTGGGCCAAAAGACGATTTTTGAACTTAAAATTTCAAAAAACAAAACCTTTAAAATGTGGAATGTTGAGGAAAAGAATTTAACATTTTCAAATTCAAATTCAATCGAGCACAACCGGAATGATTTTACACTTAAAAAAAAAAAACAGCAAAATAATAATAAATAATTGTATACACAGAGAAAAGAAAAACTTAAAATTTCTTTGGTTTTTTTCTCAGTATTATATATATTTTTTTATATATAAGTAACATACCTCCACCACTGTTATTAATCACTTTAGTTAATAGTCAAATCGATCACAGTCGAAGATCAAAATATACACATTAATTAATAAACAATCGTTTCTATTGCACACTTTTTTCGAAATTTACCCTTGAGTACATGTAGAATGATAGCTTTAAAAAAAAAAAATTAAAATCAAAATCACTATTGTATTTCATTATTAAAGATGAAAATAATTCTCTTCTATATAATTTAAAAATTATATTACAATTTTTTTTAAAATTCACTTATCAGTCACAAATATTGCTTCGAACAGCTCAATTTTTAATTCACGTCCCTAAACACCGATTCGGCCGATCGGGACAAATGGATCGGGTGCGAGGGACTTCTGGCGAGTCGTTTCTTCGGTAATCGCTCGAGAATGCGCAGTAGGTGACTAAACTCCGGTCTGTCGCTGGTCTTAAACGTCCAACACGTCATTAAAATATCCTGGAAAGAGATTAGTGGTTTTAAAAAAATTGTTAAATTAAAAAAAAATTAAAAAAATTTCTAACTTTGACTTCTCTCGATGTTTGAATGCACGCTAAAGATTGTTTAATTCCTTTTCCGACTTGCCAAATTATGGCTTCCGGTGGTTGACCCTTGAATGGCCACTCGCAGCAGAGTAATTCATACCACACAGTTCTGTTTTTATTTAACAAATTAAAATTTTTTTTATTTTATTTTTTTAAAATTTTAGTAAATTAATTTTACCCAAATGCAAAAACATCCGATGCCTTTGAGAAAGGTAAAGTGTCACTTTCGTGCGTATCTCTGGTAGCTCGTAATCTAGTGACGATTTCCGGTGCCAAATAACACAACCAACCAACTGGAATCGTCAAACCGCTGTCTCTTCTGTTTTGTTTTGTTGTTTTAAATATAAAAAACAAATTATTAGTTCGATATTTGACCACAAAATTGCATCATTACTTGTTTCCATAACAAACTCTCGTTACGCTGAATAATCCAAAGTCAGTAATGATCACTTTTCCGTTCTCCAAGAAGATATTTTTCGTTTTTAAATCCTTATGAACGATTCCCCGAGCGTGAAGATAACCCATTCCCTAAAAAAAATACAAAATTCAATAAAAAATTTTAAAAAAATTAAAAATTTTACTTGTAAAATCTGTTGAGCAATTATAATGATTTTGTTCATGTTGAAACGTTCTTTCCGCAAGTGAATGTGTGTAAACAGCGTTTTCCCCTTGCATAAAGTGGACACGATCGCGAGTCGCGGTGGTTTCATGCACGCGCCCATGAAAAGAACTAAATTTTCATGCCGTGCTTTGCGAAGGATGCCCACTTCCTGTTTGAAGGCGTCCAGTGCCTTTTCATCGTCAACATGATCCATTTTTAACACTTTGATGGCGACGTCGCCGTGCCAATTTCCCCTAGAAAATAAAAAATGTTAATGACGCATAAAGTTGAGAAATTTAATTAATCTAACTTAAAAACGGTGCCGAATCGTCCTTTTCCTACGACGTCGCCGATGATTAGTTCGTCGTACGGAATGTCCAATTCGCGTAATGATAACTAAGGAAATAAAGTAGGTGAAAGTTTTGGGAGTTTGTTAAGAGTTACGTTTTGATTGTTTTACGCTATTTTGTCGAGGCCAAGAACGATCCAAAGGATCTACGTCTGAAATTTGACTGTCTTGCGAGTCCACTCGTCCTGCGAGGGTCTTCTCGGAGTCGGTCTAGAAAATTTTGTAAAAAAGAAATTAAAAAAAAAGAAAACTTAAAAAAAATTGTTTCTTACACTCCCAGAGGTTCCCGACACAGTTTTATCGCTGTCGTTCGATTTCTGGGTCTCGGCTAACTCACTAAAAATAAAATTACGGTTAAATTAGGGTTAAAAAATACTAATTTTTTTGTTTTTACTTGTTTTCCGTTATGAGTCTCGTCTCGATCGTCACGTCCTTCTTGCTATTCGGCACATCTGGGAACTGAAACTGCTGACTGATCGCCGCAGACGACGGAGTGTGCACGGGCAAAATGGCGACGGCGGGCGACGACGGCGTGGACGAGTTGCACGACGACGTGTTCGAGCTCGAATCGTGTCCGGCGAACGGTGGGATATTGATGTTCGGCTGCGTTCGTTTCCTTCGCCGCTGGTGCCCGTCTTTCAGCAGCATCGGCGACGCCAACGGAGCGCGGGACAATAACGGCGAATGGTCACCGTCGTTTTGCATCGTTTGCATGTAAATGTTCAACATTTCGTTCGGCAACCCGCACGACGCCGGAACTTTCTCGACGCAGTCGCGGTGGCAGCGAAATCTTTAAAAAAAATTCACAAAATTAATTCAAAACTTCAAAAAGTGTGTCGAAATTTGAAAATAATTAAATTTACAAACAAATTTCGACAGCTAGCGTTAAAAACACGCATTATTTCATCCTTACTTGCATTCCTTACACTTATAACCTATTATCATCTGTTTATAACAATAATCGCAAGTGGTCACTTTAAGCGTCTTCGTAAATTTATGATTAATCGTGTGTCCCATATGATAAAGCGTTCGTGGCGACTTCGGAAGAGCTTAAAAAGAAATAAAAATATTTTTAATCTTTTTTTTTAAAGAAAAAAAATTTTTTTTATTTACTTTTAAGGCTTAACTCTTCTGCCGAATTCTGCTGATCAACAGCCATATACGGAGGCGAGCGCAGCGGCGAATAAACCAACGGCGACGACCGGTCCGAGGAAGGTCCGCCGTCCGGTTGCGATTCGAGATTAGCTTCGGTTCCCGTTCTGTTTCGACGCGGCAAATGCTCATAGCTATGACCAAATCGTTGATTAGCACTCGGAGATACCAAAGGACTACGATTTAGGGATGCGAAAGGAGGTCAAAGGGGAGAAAATGGAAAAGAAGGTCGTACAAATATTAGTATTCATGCATTTCATGCAAAAAATAATAATTTTTTTCACGTGAAAGTTTAAATTTATTTTGTTTTTCACCTCAGTAGATTGCTGTTGTCGGTCGGATCGATGCGGTTTCCTAATTGCGACTCGTGCGATTTGCTCTTTGTGAGGGGAAACGCTTCAGGTACCAAGTTGGTGTTGATGATTTGTTTTTTGCGTGGAGGTGGCGTCGTGGGGAACTTGATTTTCTCGCCTTTCTTCAGGGGTACGGGCGGGGTGGAAGGTGGTGTGTACATCGACATACCTAGAAAAAAAAATTCAAAAAAAATTTGTTAATTACTGTATAATAAAAAGTTGAGTTTTAGTAAATTTTTCAACGAAATCATTATTTAAATTTTGGTTGTGACTAAAAAATATCAAAGAAATTAAATTTTATTGATTTTTTCAATGAAATTTTGGTTGTGAGTAAAAATTCCAAAAAATGTTTTAAATTTTATTAGAATTATTTAAATATTTTTCTCAAATAATTAAAAAAAAAATGTAAAAAAAAAAAAAATTGTTTTATTTGGTATTTTTTTAAATTTTTCTTGCCTGAGATGAGTGGGAAAGCTGTGTTCGACGAAACATTGATATTGTTGCTACTTCCGGTTGGGTTTTGTCGGGGCAAAGGAGACCACGGGACCGCGAACGAGGTTGAAGTGCAGGGGGCACTTTTGAGGCTCTCCTCAGAAGGAACAGAAGCACGATCATATCGAGATCGGTTTAAATACGGCGACGGTGTCGACTGATACTGAGACAGCGAATTTATGTTGTTGCTGTTGTTGTAAACTGAATTTGAGTTCGTCGATGTCGAACTCGTCGAACTTGCACTTCCGGCTGCTCGATCCCATGAATCCCAGTGCAAGTCTTGGTCTGAGCATGTGTTCGGGGCACCGCTGAGTAAACAATCTAAAATTTAAAAAATAAAAATACCGTAAACAGTAATAAAAATTATTTTTCGATGTAACAACTGTTGTTATCGAAGTACAACGCGTGCTTGATATCGATTTTCAACCAATATTTTTTCCAAATTTTATACATTTTATTATCAAAAATCGATAAAATAATAAAAAAAATATAAAACAAATCGACTAAATCCATATAAAAATCCAATTTCCGTTGAAAATACACACAAAACACCACCTATCGATGATTTCCCACATCATTTTTACCCGTATATGTTTTCAGGTTCCTCAAAGCACTAATCAACCGCCGTAATTCTTCTTGATGCGCAGTCGACGAGAGCAAAGTATCCTTTATATCGCTACTCGGTTTCTCCAACAACGTTTCTAACGACGGTACCCGCGCACATAAATCCTAAAAAAATCAAAATAAAATCAATAAAAACTCCAAAAATCTCTTTATTTTATAAAAAAAACCTGAATCGACGGTTTACTCAATCCAACAACATGCAACCACTGTCTCAGAAGCGGCGAATTCTGCATATCAGACGGCAATATGTCATCAGGAACTTTTCGTTTATTTTGCAACTGCTTTCCGAAAAGTCGTATCAACTTGCACTAGAGAAAAAAAAATGAAATTAATTTATCACATTTTAAACCTTATCTTATCGACTCGAAGTAATAAATTGACATTTAATTTGCGTTTTAGTGAAAATTTTTAGCAAATTGCAATTTTTCTCTTTATTTTCGTACCTCGAGAGCTCTAATTTCCTGTTGCGTTAGTTCGGCTGTGATTTTACACTCGGTTCGTAGTCCATCCAAATGTCCAGCGTTGATGACGATCATCGACTGCACCATAGCGCACTGCTCCATCACCTTTTTCAAGTTGTTCTCTCCATCGTCCCCGGCCATAATGCATTCATTGCATTGATGCAAACAGTCGCGGTTTGGTTAACAAATCGTCAGCATTGGAAGAACACGTGTGATGCAACCTGCTTCCGCGATTTTATTTATGTTTTTCCTGCAAAATACGGATTGGACTTCGTTTTCGACCATCTTGTGAATACGTTCTCGTGATATGTGAGATTGCGCGAGAGCCCACACGAGAGCTCGTTTTACGTCAATGAAAATGGTTTGGAAATGTTTTAGTTTTTATTAGTAATTAATTAGATATTTTGTGTTGAATAAAATAATTTATAAATTTGAACTTGATAAAATAATTGTTAAAATGAAAGAATGGCTGGCAGAGTGAAGCGTTGTGATTGGTCGAAATTCATTCAGCGCGGAAATTCAT
>JAQFZP010003461.1:0-10198 GCA_034695745.1 Geophilus truncorum | reverse complement strand
AAACCAAACATAAAGGAGTCAAGGCCAAAGATCTTTGTGCTACAGCTAAGTCACATGGTGATGCCAGTGATTTTTGCCAGAAAAGAGCAAATTCATCTTCAACTTCACTAATTCTTTTGAAGCATAAAACAATTTCAATATGGCGTCATATATGTTAAAATCTTCCACCAAATCCATTCTAACACTTTCGTCAAATACAATTTCGGCAGTATCTAGTTTAAAGACGTCTGACTGAGAAACATCCAAATAACTGCGAAAAGAGAAATCAGCAACTTGATCCAATTTCCCAGCATCCCACGAGCAAAAACTGAAAAACTTTTTCAAACCCTCCAAACAAGTCCCGCATTTCGGTACGACAGAACGATTTCGTATATAAATTACAAAATTTATTTTAAATGGTAATTCTCGCTTGTATTTGTCAATTTCGTCTTGACTCGCAAAACACCATTTTAAGCATTTCTCGACGATTTCGTTTTCTTCGTATAAGATACAGTCGAATAAGTTCATGAGAAAATAATCCGAATAAACCAATTTCCTAGTTTTAAACTGTTTGATTTCCTTATCAGTTAACGACATCCAGTTCAAAATCAGAGTGGAAACCGACAGTTCGCTGTTACTAAACAATTCATTGGTAATTTGGCGAATCACAATGTTGTTCTCGTGTAGAAAAAACTTCTTAAATGCATTTCTTTCTTCTTCAGTCGTCAAACACCATTGCATAAACACGTCAGTCAATTTCACGCATTTTTCAGGACTGACAAAGGGGGTAAAAACAGAACTATCATTTTCCATGTTGCTGATGATCCAATCAAATATGGATTTTTTCAAAAATCGGAGATAAGTAAAAACCAAATTCCGCTTAAAACTGTTCACTTTATCCTCAGAAGAAATGCAAAAATTCAAGAAGTGATCAAAATGTTTCAATTTATTTTGGGTTTGTTGGTCGGTTTCTTCTTTGAAAGAAAAGCGATGAAATATTCCAGTTAATTTGTCTGCAAACGTTTTCTTTAAAGCAGTTAAAGCGCCATCTGGTATCAGTTTTTCAGCAGCACTTGCATAAAAACGGCAGTTTTCAATACGCAAATCTGGATAAGGTCGAATCATCTCATAAAACACTTGTATTCTGATGTCTTCGTCCTAGTAACTTAGCAGCAATGCCAAACTAGATAAATTTTCCGCACAAAATAACATCTTAGCAACTTCAAACAAGTTTTCCATGGAAGAAAAAATATCTGATCTGTAACTCGCTGGAAGTCTTTTCAAACAGTAACTGAAGTATTCATCGTAAATTCCAAAACTTTTTGATTTATCCGCAATATTTGACAAAATACTCACTATCCAATTCTCTGAGACGGGAAAGCGATTAACGAGATTCAGCAGTTGCTTAAAGCAATCGAAGTACATTCCGCCGCAGTAAGAGTAGCAATTTAGCAACTTGTAAAAATTATCCACTACGAATTCAGTAATTTCGTTTTCTTCCAGCAGAGAAACGAAAAATTCTATAACTTCCGGTGACGAAATTAATATGTATGGTATCTCCACATTTGAATGATTAGACTTTAGAATTAACTCCCGCATTTGTTCAATCGGTGAAATAGAGACGAAATATTTCAAAGCCGAATTCTTGTGATAGTCACTGAAGTAAGAATCGTCTATCTCCTCTATATTTATACCCGACATCAAATCAGTCCAATACTTAATGCACTTGTTTTTAATACCCAAAACATTCACATAGAAATGTTTAGATTCTTTCGAAAACTGCTGCCAGATGTCGATAACTGATCCTTTTTCGCAGAAATAACACGCAATTTCGAATCTGGTCGCGTCTGGTAATTCCTCGAGTCGCGAAAGAACTTTGACCGTTTTCCAAACGTCGACGGCTCCGTGGACAGTCCACTGGGTGTGCGGCATGATCAAAGTTGTTATAAACTTAATATAATTAGACAATTGACCCGATAACCTGGATTTGCTCAAAGCTATAACCCACAGTCTTAATTGTTCTTCTACTATTCGGACAACTCTGCGCAGATCAATTTTGATGACTGTGGGAATAAAGAGAGAATCGATTTTTTTGTAGATTAAGTTGCAAAATGAGTTTTTCTCAGATGACTTGTATTTGAGATAAATCGAACTATCAGCAGTCCATAGCAGAATGGCGCATTTCGCGAGTACAGCGTCGCGAAGTGATGGCATTTGAAGAGTCAGGATCGACTTCAGGTTCGTGTCGTGAGAATCCATGTTGATTCTTCCTGCCCTTAAATATTAAAATAACAAAGAAAAAGAATAAAAATTAGACCTAGTTAATTATTTAAATATGTTCAGAAAAGTATAAAGTACAGAATTTTTATTGCGGGAATAAAACTTAACCCTAACTCATTACGCGTTTAGGGTTAAGTTTTTCCATACAAAATATTATGTACGGGGTAAGCAAAATAAATTACCTTGGTAACTTTATATCGAACTTTCTTGGTACCTATAGGTACCAAGAAAGGTACCCTGAAGATTCTATAGAATCTTCAGGTATGTTTTAAAAAATTTCTGTTCAGTTGTCAGTCACACTGGATTGATGATATCCGAGCTCAAGTCACAACCGATCAGCAGGAAAAGTGAAGTACAAATAAAACTCAACTCGATGTTGACGTATAACAATTGTCAAAATGTGTCGCAACAGTATCAAGCTTTATATACTTACAATCAACAAATATGCTCATTATTATTATTATTATTTGAATCATGCAAACTTTGTATCTTTTCTCGATTGGAATTTTGCAAATGTGTATGTAGCAATCATTATATCCATCTGGAATAGCAAGAAGTGCAAAGTGTAAATGAAGACTAAATCAATGTTAACATAATAATTGTTGACAGATGTCAAACTTTATTTGCTTAGTAAAACGCTATTATAAAATGTTCACATTATTATTTGAATAGTGCAAATTTCACATTTCGAAGTTTAGAATATTGCAAAAATCAACAAAAGTGTTCAGCAAAAAAATTAACAATTTCTGATTCTCTGCAGTACCAACACAATAACTTATCAATCATATCCACGCATTTTTTAACATTTTCAAAAAGCATCCAGGTAGGAAACCGTAAGACAAAATGAAATTCTGCTTAAATCGCTTCACTTCATTATCAGAAAAAAAGCAAAAATTCATGAACTTATCAAATTGCTTCAACTGATTAAATTGCTTTAACTGATTAAATCGCTTTAACTGATTAAATTGCCTCAACTGCGCTTCTACTAACAAACGAGATATATAAAATATTAGTATTTCCCTTAATTTCACTGCAAACGCTTTCTTCAGAGCCGCCATTTGCGAGACATCTGGTATCAGTTTTTCAGCCGCACGTGCAAAAAAACTGCAGTTTTCAATCGGTAAAAGTGGAGTAGGTAACATTATCCGAAACAACACTTGTATTCTTGTGTCTACGTCGTGATGATTTAGCAACAATACCAAATTGAATAAATCCTTCGCACAAAATAAACATACAGCAACTCGAATCAACTTTTCTATTGAAGAAAAAATGCGTAACTTGTAATTCTCAGGAAGACACTTCAAAGCGTAACTAAAGTATTCATTGTGCATTCTAACCCTGTTTGATTTCATCGCACAAATTACTAAAAAATCCAACATTTGATCCTCTTGATAGAGAAAGCGATTAACGAGATTAAACAGTCGTTTAAAGCAATCCAAATACAACGTGCCATTTGTGTAGCACTTTAGCAACATGTAAAAATTATCATCCACAAACTTAGTAATTTCGTATTCTTCCAGCAGAGAGACAAAAAATCCTACAACTTCCGGTGTCCAAATCCGTCCATCCGGGTGATTAAAGCTCAAAACATACTCCCTCATTTTTTCGTTCGGCAAAATAGAGACGAAATATTTCAAAGCTGAATCATTGTGATACTTTTCGAAGTAAATATCATTAATCGCCACTGTTGGATTTAAACCCGACATCAAATCAGTCCAATATTTAATGCACTTGTTTTGAATACTCAAAACATTCACGTAGAAATGCTTCGATTCTTCCGAAAGCTGCCGCCAAATATCGATAACTGATCCTTTTTCGCAAAAATAACACGCAATTTGGAATCTGGTATCGAGAGCTAGACCCTCGAGTCGCGAAATAACTTTGACCGTTTTCCACATGTCGATGTTTCCGATGACTTTCCACTGGATGTGCGGCGCAGTGAAATCACTTATAAACCCAAATTCATCACATGTTGGATGATATATCATGGCAGTGGACAAACTCCAAAACCACAGTCCGAATTGTTCTGTCACTACTTCGGCGGCTCTGTACAGATCGTCTTTGATTTCTACGGGAATGATAAGGAAATCGATTTTTTTGCGGACTAAAGTGGCGATTGTGTAATTGGACGTTCTGAGATCGAATGAACAATTTGCGGTCCTGGTCGTGAGCCACAGATCAATGGCGCATCTTACGAGTGCAACTTGGCGAAGTGATGATATTTGAGAAACGAAGATCGACTTCATCATGCTCGTTTCGCCAGAATTCATGTTGATTCTTTTTTTCTTTAAGTATTAAAAAAAATAAAAGATAAATAAATAATAATTAGACGTGATTAATTATTTAGTATAAGTTAAAAAATGTATAAAGTTTAGAATATTTATTACCGAGAGAAAACTGAACCCAAATTCGTCACGCGTTTAGGGTTTAATTTTTTTACGTCGAATTGCAAAATATTATGTACAAGTACAGAGTAAGTAAACTGAAATAATTTTGTAGCAACTTTCTTTAAATTAGAGAAGTTGCGGCCGTCGTAATAAACTTCCGCATCAGGCTTGACGCCGAAGTAAACCACGAATTCGAAGAACGTCAGCCTTCTAAAAATGGCAGCGATAGACGTCCGACGTTCCCGTTAGATGGCGAAAACTTCGATTGAAATATTGCAAAGATCAACAATTGTCTAGCAAAATAAAAATTGACGTTATAAATAATAAATTTATTATAAATAATTATATGAACATAGCAATAGTATACGCTAACCCATTGATTTTTAATTTTAAAAACTTATTTTTTCATAAAAAATATACTTAATTTTTCTTGCAATAAAATGTTGAAATATGTGCCGCTCGTACTACAAAACTGGAGTCTTCAATCAACAAAAGTGGAGTAGGGAGTAGGTACACACGTCTTCTAATATTGATTGTCCAGTGGACGGGCTACAACGCAAACTGAATCTTTTTCGCAGAAGTATAATACGTAATTTTGAATCTTGTTGAGAGATGTATTTCTGCGAGTTGCGATAAAACTGATTGCCAAAGGTCGATTATCCCGTGAAAGGTTCAACAAGGGTCGTTACAATAAAACGTGCATAAGTGAAAAAATCGATCAGGTATTTGCGTTATTAAAGCGATGGTCAAATGTTTCGTCGTTTCCATAATTGCAATTCCACGAGTCAAACAGCCATCGCAATGTTTGTTTTATTCTTTGTTAAAATATTGAATAAATCAATTTTATCGCAGCATACGTGATACCGTGAAATTCGTCCTTAATGCATTGTGGTTGATCAACATAATGTAAAAAAGCACAGAATAAAGAATGTACATATTTTAAACTTGAACACACTAATCCATTATTATATTATTTTTTATTAAAGTGTTAACAAAAGTCATGTTTTTATATTAAATCAAACTTGAAATTCAAGTTACAATTAACACAGCAAATATCATTTTAAAGTGATAGGTCAAAACATAGCTAATTATAGTAATTAACATTATTCATAAATGAATGAAATACAAATTTATAGTTATTCATCAACCCAGGCAATTCGAAATTATCAATTACTTCTTTATACAATTTAGCACTTTCCTCATCTCGAATTAACCATCGAAAATAAAGTTTTTCCACGTCAAATCGCACTGGCAAATTATTAAAATCCCATTGCAAAACGAGTCATTAACAAACCCAAGCAGTTGATGCAAATACAACGACCGAAATCAGAAAACAACAAATTCAACTTCAACTTCTCCAATTCTTCGATTGGATAAACCAATTTCAAAATGACATCGCAAACATTGGTAATTTGGCGAATCACGATCTTGTTCTCGTGTAGAAAAAACATCTTAAACGCATTTCTTTCATCGTCAGTCGTCAAACACCAATGCATAAACATGTTAATAACATTAACGCATTTTTCAACTTTTTCAAATTGTAATGTATCAAATGGAAACATAAAATAATTATTGTAAACTTTCACATCAAATATGGAAAATGCGAAATATTTCAAAAAATCGTTATAAATCAAAATCAAATTCTGCTTAAAACTTTTCAATTCATCATCAAAAGAAATACAAAAATTCACCAAATGATCAAAATTCATCAACTGCGCTTCTTCTTTCAAATGAAAGCTATAAAATATTTCAATTAATTTCTCTGCAAATGCTTTCTTCAAAACCGTCAACTGCGCGCCATCTGGTATCAGTTTTTCAGCTGCACGTGCAAAAAAACCACAGTTTTCAATCGACAAAAGTGGAGTAGGTAGAATCATCCGTAAAAACACTCCTATGTCGTGATAAGTTAGTAACAATGCCAAAATAAAATCGTAGCAACGTGAATCAAGTTTTTCATGGAAAAAAAACACCCTTAATCTATAATTCTCAGGAAGTCTCTTCAAACAGTAACTGAAGTATTCGTTCTAAATTCCTAAACCTTTTGATTTCGCCGCACATCTTGACAAAATCTCCAACAGTTCATCATCTCGGACGACAAAGCGATTTACGAGATTCATCAGTTGTTTAAAGCAATCGAAGTACAATATGCAATTAGTGTAGCAAATTAATAACAAACAAAAATTATCTTCCACGAATTTAGTAATTTCGTATTCTTCCAGTAGAGACACGAAAAATCCTATAACTTCCGGTGTCCAAAGAAAACGGTTTGACATCTCCATACCTAAGTGACTAAGCTTTAGAATATACTCTCGCATTTGTTCATTCGGTAAAATAGAGATGAAATATTTAAAAGCCGAATAGATGTGGACGTTGTTGGCGTAAGAATCAGCATTCACATCCACTGTAGGATTTAGACCAGACGCCAAATTAGTCCAATACTTAATGCAATTGTTTTTAATACCCAAAACATTCGGGTAAAAATGTTTCGATTCTTCCGAAAGCTGCTGCCAGATGTCGATAACTGATCCTTTTTCGCAAAAATAACACGCAATTTCGAATCTGGTCGTGACGGGTAATTCGTCGAGTCGCGAAATAACTTTGACCGTTTCCCACGCGTCGATGCCCCCGTGGACGGTCCACTGTATGTGCGGCACGATGAAAAATGTTATAAACTGAATGTAATTAGATAATGGATCCGATAACCTGGCTCGGCTCAAAGCTCTAATCCATATCAACAATTGTTCTTCTACAGATCGCAGAACTCGCAACAATTCGTCTTTGACGTCTACGGGAATGAAGATAGAAGCGACATTTTTGCACATTAAGTTGTAATTTGATCTGCTAGAAAATGAGTCTTCGTAATTCCTCATCTTCAGATACATCGAACTATCAGCAGTCCACATGATAATGGCACATTTTGTAAGAGCAGCGTCGCATAGTGATGGCGTTTGAAGAACGAAGATCGACTTCATTGTCCTGTCGTGAGAATCGAAATCCATGTGATTTTCCTTTTTCCTAAATAAAATAAAGAAATAAAAATTAGACTCCTGGTTGATTATTTATTTAGATACGGTACGTTAATATAAAGTATAAAGTACCGTAAGGGTAAAACTTAACCCTAACTCACCATCAGGCGTTAGGGTTAAATTTTTTTTTTATGTCCAATTGCATAACAGTAAAGCAAAGTAAGAATAAATTTTATCTAATACCTGTAATCTTGGGATATTTTTAAGGTTTACCAAAGTCAGTAGAGGGATTCACACGAAGTGATATGTGATAAGTAGATAGATACCGAACAGCAACAACAAGTACAAAGTGCAACTGTGCAAATGGAGTTTAAGCCAAATTCAATGTTGATGAAATAATTGTTGACAGATGTCGCTACGGTATCAAACTTTATTTACTTAATAAAGCGCTATTATAAAATGTGCTCATCGTTATTTGAATCATGCAAACTTCGCATTTTGCAGTTTGTAATATTGCAAAAATCAACACAAGTGTCCAAAAAGTAAAATATTCATACGGTATAATTATTTCAGCATTTAATGAGTACAATATTTACCACAAAGGTTAGATCAACATTTTAACATACTGTATATTATATAGATGAATAATATTGTCCATAAATAAATAATGGATTTATAACTTTGCATTATTACTGATAATTCAGTACGGTATATGTACAATCATTTCTTTATGATTCGAAACGACGGCAGCTTTAAATAATAATCTGCGCGAAAACAACTGGAGCGCCAATAAAAAATTCATTTGCAATTTGGCGAATCACTATATATTGATTTCGTGATAAAAAACTTCCCAAATGAATTTTTTTCATCTTTAGTCGACAAACACCAACACATGAAATCATCAAAATATTCCACATACCGGTACCATATTTTTTGTCGTATAATCCAGAGTAATTCTTAACAATAGAACAAATTTCAATAACTTCTCGTATTTTAATTATGATTTTGATACGATTTATTGTTATTTCTGTGATTTGCTAATTTCTTTTTTAATTTCATATCATTTCTTGTGATTTGCTAATTTCTTTTTTAATTTCATATCATTTCTTGTGAATTCATGATTTCTATGATTTTATAATCAGAATTAACAAGAGTCAAGATATACTGTATGTGATTGCTGTGAATGTTGTTCCCACCCTTGGGAATTTTTTATTTTTTAAAATGAATCTCTTTATTTTCTATTCCCAACTGCAGTTACGATTCATAACTTTTAAATTGCTTTTGATGGAAAAAATAAAATAAATTTTCAGTAATAAAACAGTAGTTAAACGTCCCGGATCTTTCTAGATTTTTGCACGTTAATTCGAGCATTAAATTTAATAACATCATATGATATGGTAATGAATTTTATGAACTATTTATTTAAGAGAATAATTCATTTTAGCCATCCAAACAAAGATAACCATCACCACAGAGCATATCATTTGATACGGTACCATTTCCAAAGCAAGAAGCCTAAACATTATGAAGAAAGCAGTTATCTTAGGACTTGTCGCGTTCGTGTTGATGTTTTGCAATCATGATTCAGAATGTAAGCAGCGAACAATGGACCTCCATGCAGAAGGTAAGAAAGAAAGAAAGAAAGAAAGAAAAAAAAAGAAAGAAAGAAAAAAAAAAAAAAAAAAAAAAAAGAAATGAAAGTTGGAAAACTTTTGCATTTCAATTTCAATAATTGACTATATTTATGAATGGCAATACAAACACTAAAAAAATACGTAATACATACTGTAATTTTTAAAACGTTATTTTTTAATACAATTTTTTTGCATTAAAATATAAAATGTAATTAATTGAGGCAATGAATCAGACAAACTCGAAAATCTTGTCGGCAGGTCATCAAAAAATCTCTTAAAAATATTTA
Organism: Geophilus truncorum; assembly: GCA_034695745.1. Taxonomy (NCBI): domain Eukaryota; kingdom Metazoa; phylum Arthropoda; class Chilopoda; order Geophilomorpha; family Geophilidae; genus Geophilus; species Geophilus truncorum. The sequence goes on along the minus strand of JAQFZP010003461.1, from coordinate 665 downwards.
CAAATCTTTGCAAATCTCAAATCTCAAATCTTTAGTCAAAATTCCTCTAAAAATCCCTGAAAATCTGTTACAAGGCTTAAAAAATCTGTAAAATTTTTGCAAATATTTTATAAATCTTGTTGACGCCATTTGAGGTAAAAATCTTTAAGCTAACAAATCTTTGCAAATTCCAATAAATCCCAACAGTCATTACAAATTCCAGTATATCCCAACTAACAAATTATTGCAAATCCCAATAAATCCCAACAAATCTAAGTATTTAAATTTATAATAATATTAAAAAATTAAGATGATAAACACTTAAAACTTAGTTTGTGTGTCTGTGTGTGTGGGGGTGTGTGTGTATGGGTGTGTGTGTGTGTGTGTATGTGTGTGTGTGTGGGTGTGTGTGTGTGTGTGTATGGGTGGGGGTGTGGGTGTGTGTGTTCATTTATCTATAAGTTTAGTTTTTTGTGGTGCGAATTCCAACAAATTTGGTAGGGACACTTCCAATAAAATTCTAAAATCAAATGAGGAATAACTTGGGACGAGATCTAATTATCTAAATCTAACAGTGAGGCGATCAGACTTTGAATAAAGACAATCAACCCCACATAGAAATACGGTGTAAGATCCTACAAGATATTTGACCGGTGCAAGATCTTGCAAGATCTTATAAGATAGAT
>JAQFZP010003460.1:0-10201 GCA_034695745.1 Geophilus truncorum | reverse complement strand
TTACTGTTGCAATTTAGTTTTACGCCATCTGTTAAAACAAAATTGAACTAAATTGGTTGAAAATGATGTAAGCAATGTTTATATTTTCTCAAATAACGATTGGGTCGCAATTAAGGCTTCCCAAAGTCATTAAAAACATTTAAAATACGATTTGTTGTGTAACATTTGTAGTATAGACTAGTTGTGGTGTGATGAAAAACTTAACTACTGTATGTTGTGGTGTGACATTTCTTTTTAAATACATTGTTGGGTGACATTTTTATTTAAATATACCGTACCTATTGTTTTGTGACATGAATTTGAGTACCGTATGTTGTGGTGTGTCGTTGACTTGAATTTAGTAAATGTGTCAGAATGCGGTAGATGTGTTTGGCACGTTTGTCGAAGTTTTCTTTCGGTACGTATTGAAATTAATTTATCACGCAACACATATTGGTCGTTGTAAAAGATATCAAATTGAGATGCATTGCGTTTACACATCCAAGCAACGAAAGAACGAACATTACACTGCAGTAAGTAGCGTACACCGTACACCGTCGAAAGCTGACTCGAGCTTCTAAAAGACTCAACATTGAAGTCTGTGTTGCTACAGCAATTAAAAAATTGAGCCAGAACCGAATGCTATACATTTATAAAATCAAAGATTACATTCATAAAGAATTTGAGCGTGGATCGGTAGTTAGAGCAATATATATATATAAAGAATATAAAGGATGATATAAAGAAAAGAATATAAAGAATGATAAATCAAGATCTACATTTACAAAATTCTATGTTAACACTCGAAGTGGGTCTTGATAATAAACTAATGATTTTCGACGCAATCGAAACATTGCAAGAACGTCGAGGTCCATCTAATAAACAAATTCTAGAGTTTATCGACACTAAATACAATGTTAACAGAATCGATCTAGGAAAAAATTTGTCCGCATAAGCAATCAAAAACGGCGAATTAACTCAAAACAAAAAAACCGAAAAATTACGTGTGATAAAGGCAATACACACAATGTTGGAAAACAAAGTGGAAATGAGTGAAAAGATGTAATTGAAAGTGAACTTTGTGCAGACAGCCAGACATAAAAACCAATGAAAAGTTTGTTAGGAAACAGAAAGGAAGGCCAGGTTAGAGACAAAGTTCCAGGTTAGGCCCAGTGCCAGAGGTTAAAAAGCTAAGTTCCTTAACTTAGGGCTAACGGCTAATGTTAGTGTTAGTGCAGTGGAGAAAAAAAAGAAGCCAAAGAGAGAGAAAGTGAATAAAGAAAGAAGAACATTTTAGGGAAATTACAAAATATGGTGGGACGCAGGACACAGAGTTTAAATGAGGGACAGTCCCGCCAAATGCAGGACGGTTGGCAACCCTAACTATGGATTTTTTAATAATCCCGAAGAACTTGCTTCTCGTAAAAGGCTTAGAAAAGAGTATAGGGATATGAAAACAGAGCTCATTCGTGAGTGAAAATTTTACCATAACATTAAACAATAATGTACGGTAACTGTACTTTTTCTATCTGTTGGCAGTGCTTAAAGACGTAAAAACCAATTAAAAGTTAGTTGGAAAATAAAATAGAAAGATATAGAGAGATATGCTAAATAGCTAACTGTAAAGCAATCATAAAAGTGCCAGAGGTTAAAAAGCTAAGAAGAAGAAGAAGCCAAGAGAGAGAGAGAGAGAATAAAAAAAGATGTGTTGCCTTGAGCAAAGCTGATGCTTTACTGATTTAATAATGACATTTCAGTTGCAAAGAAACCTCACTACAATAGCATAACATCATTGTGAGTAACACAACAATGATTATATATCAATAAAGGAAGCATGCCACAAGAATGATCATGTACTAAAAGGCTTAAACTAAAGACAAAATATAGACTAGAAATAACTAGGAACAAATGAAAGGTTTAAAGATCAAGTGAACTGAACTAATTTATTGTGAAATGTGAATAAACGTATTGTAAACTCCAATTAATCATCGCCAAACATACATCGCATGGAATCAAATGACGTCATCAAAAATCAACGAGAACTCGATTCGCCATCGTTGACCAAACATCGCCACGATCTAATCCAGCTCTGCGCAGTCGCGGACTGGACCGCCGGGAAACCGGGAAATTGTTCGTGGATCTGGAAAATTGACCATTGCAAATTTGGATTACGAAGTCACCGATTCGGACGTTCGCATGTTATTTGGGGAATAACTCTTGTAATGAATTAGGAGCACTGTGTATTACAGTAGTTGTTTTCAGATTTGAATTGTGTTATGTTTTAGTTTGTATTTGTATTAATATAATATAATTTATCACAAGATGTGATGTCATGTTTTATGATTTTTGTATTGCCTTATGTATTAGTCACTAAGTGTAGAATAAATCTTCTCTATGTGATTTTTATCCAAGATAGCTGACTGCTCCTTTCTCGCCTCCACATGAAATGAAAACGACTGAAATTCAACTAATAACCCATCAGTTTTTACTAAGAGTTTGACAAAATTTGTACATCGTTGTTTTGTTAATGAGTTTAATTTAGTTTATGTATAACGTTTAGTGTATGATTTGTTAATCTTAAGAGTTTTTGATTATTTTGTTTATTTGGTTTTTCTTGTGATTTTTGCTTTATTCGTGCTAGTGTTTTATCCTTTCATTTTTGTTACTCACTCTCATTCCAACCATCATCTTGTTACCATGTTGTAGTTTAGTTTATTTAAGCTTATTAAATGTGTTCAACTTTACTCACTGCACTGCTGCTTCATTCCACATCAACATCAACTAACAAAATCATGGCCCTATTGCCAAATACTATAAATACTATCTTCATTTGCAGCAACTAATTTCATCGTTGCTTGAAAGAAGTGGCAGACTGGTCATATAGGAAATACTGGAAAATTTCCTGGTGAGCCCCACTGTGATAGTTGAATTTTGCCATTGACAGCCCTTTAAGACCAATTGAAGGCAGATACAAAAACGAAGTGAGGAAAGAAAAGAAAAGAGACCCAGTAAACTTTATTGGTTCCACTGCAAGCACAAAACCACAAAATGACTAGGGCTTAAGGTCACCAGTGATTACTCTGACCACAAAGCTACTAAAGACGATTGGTTTTGTAAATTTTCTGGTCGGCGTGAGCTGAGCACGCGTGGTGGACAGATGCCTTGCCAGCGGCTCCAATAAGATTTGAAGACCACCAACAAAAAAAAAAAAAAAAACTACTTTGCAAAGCCAACAAAAATAGAATCAAGAACGAAAAACCAGCAAAGTTTGTTTGTTTGTTGCGATAACCAACTAAAATAAAGCTATGGATACGGTAACCAATAGAATAAATAACAGTGTGGGATTGTGGTGAGAGATGATAAAAAATATCTAGGTGGGGTGTGTGTAATCACTAACGAAACTGCAAGTACATCTAGAAATTAACGAAAAAACCAAAGCACCCAAACCGACATCCCCAGCAACCAACGAAGGCAACGAGGAACTGCTGGATGTGGACGTGGGGGTGTGGGGTGCAAAGAACATGAAGTGCGAGAGTGAGATGTAGGTGAGGAGTGTCGGGTGTAGGAGATGTAAGATGTAGGAGATGTGGGTGTGGGTGTGGGGTAAGAAGTGGGAGGTGGGGTGAGGTGTAATAATTTTAGTATCGTGATGACGGTTTTTGACTTCGAATTTACGAAGGAATGAGTTACTTTCTGTCACAAAATAACGCCCGGAAACTCGAAGCAAATTTTCGAGTTTAAAATGTTTTCTGTTTTTAAATAGATTGATTTACCCCAAAAAAAAGTTTGAGTGTAAGAGTGAGAGATGAGAATGTGTGTGGCACGGGCTGCTTGTTAGTTTTTATATATCAGAGTTGTATTTGTTCGGTGGTCACTGCACTCTCTTTTACTAAGAGTTTGACAAAATTTGTACATAGTCAACATTTAGTGTATGATTTGTTAATCCTAAGAGTTTCTAATTATTTTGTTTATTTGGTTTTTCTTGTGATTTTTGCTTTACCGTGCTAGTGTTGAGAAAAGGGGAGTTTGTTGATTTGGTTTTCCAGCACTACCGTGTGACGCCACTGATGTCACATGAGAGGTCATATGTTTTACCATTTCATTTTTGTTACTCATTCTCATTCAAACTTAGCTACTCCGATAAGGTTTTGTACAGTATTTGCAGTCGCTTTTGAGCGTTACGCTAATCACCTTATTAACATGTTGTAGTTTAGTTTATTTGAGTTTATTAAATTATAAATGTTATCATCATCATTTATTAATGAATGAATGATGCAATACTCGATTGGCAGTTTAACTTTACTGCTGAAATTAGTCATCTAGATCAGTCGAAACATAAAGAGAAAATAGGAAAATAAGAAATACTAGAAAAAGCTATCAACCAAGGCCAACAAAAGTAGAATCAAGAACGAAGAACCCCAGAAGCAGAAACCAAGAAATGAAGAATTAAGAATTAAGAAAGAAAGAAAAAAGATAACCAGAGAGAGAATTGAAACAGAGAAAGAGATGTTGCTCTGAGCAAAGCAAAGGCTTTACTGATTTAATAATGTATCTTCAGTTACAAAGAAAACTCTTAAGAATAGTCATCAACTTGATACATCACATCATTATAAGAAACAATCAGAAAGGATAACACACCAAGAATGGAAGCATACAACAACAATGATCATGCACTAAAAGGTTTAGACTAGGCTTAGTAACTGAATATCAAATAGAATGAATAGGCTTAAATAAGAAATGCTTTAAACCTAAATTAAATTCTAAAATGTTTCTTTGGGAAGGTGCAACATACTAAATAGGGAGGCCACGAGACAGCTAAGCTTATAAAATAAACTGAGAGATGCTTTATCAGTTTTTGCTGCAAGTGGAAACATATATACTGTATTGCATATGTAATAAACAAATTAATGAAAAAAAAACATTTGGAGAGAAATATTGCTTATAAGGTCGCCAGCAGCAACTATGGCCATACGTGTCTTGTTACAAGATATTACGGTACAAATATCCTTTACTGTAACACAATTCTAATATATCGTACAAGTCCAAAATAATACGCAAGTCCAAACCATTTCTCGTACGGTAGCTTTAGGTATCTGCTTTACATCTTAAAACCAATCTTACACACATGTGTGTAAGATTGGTTTTTCTTCGGTGCACCGAAGAAAAATATTAACTTTAAAATTCATACTTGAGAAGAAATTCCGAACAAATAGAAATATGTAATATTTGTGTGAAATCGTTCTCAATTGGCTTTATTAGTGAGTAATAAATCTGATCACTAGGGTTTTGCAAATCATATAAAATATGTCAATGCACATCAGCTCAAAACGTGTCTAAAATGTGTATAAATGCTTTATAAAATGTATTAAATCAATTTTAGCCTTATTTAATACAGCATATTTTGCATATTTTGGTCACTGGTGCATATTATGATATGTAGAGTATATTTATGTATATTTTCAATATAATATTTTATATAAGATGAATTTTATTACCCCAGGGTAAAATGAAGTTAATAATGAACAATTTTACATTAACCTTTTTTTTTTAAGTTTAATTAGTAATTTTTGTTTTTTTTAGAAGTAATTTTAGTTTTTAATAATGATTATTAGTGACCGATTATTAGTGACTTACATTTATACGAATAAAATCCAAAGACAAAAATTAGATGGGAAAAGCATTGTAGAGGTAATGGTTCGGTACGCTATTGGAAGTAAGGGGTGAAGGTATTGGAACCCCATAAGTGGATTAGTAAAGCAATCTATTCACATTAAATGTGATGAAATGTACATATGGAGCCCAGTGAAGCAATTTTTGAAAGTTCAAAATGACCCCACTCAATTCCAAGATGATGAACCGCACCATAAAGATTAAAGACAAAAACCGTGTTATGAAGAAAACTCCCAAAAAATTATTACGAAGCAAAATGCAACGGAATAATGCCGACGAAGAGGGCACATCCTCCTCATCTGGTGAGTCTGAGGGGGAGGGGATAGCTGAAGATGCTACTTCCAACTCAGATTCTGAGGTTGAGGGTGCCAAGGCAGTGAAAGTTGAACCAATTAAAGAGGGAAACATTGATTCAGGGGTTATGGTTGAAGAGATTGTGGAGAAAAATGTTGATCTTGAGATTTTGGTTAAATCAAAGTTAAATCTTCAACCACTGCAAGATGAGATTTCTCTCATGTGTATCGGAAAGAAACCACCAGGCAAAGTGGTAAAACGATGGGAAAGGTAGATGTAGAGTATTTGACTCTTGATGGAGAAAGGCTTAGAAATCACAAACATTGTGAACGATGGTGTGCTAAGAAGGCCTTCCATATCATAAACCATCGGCTTTGAATTTTCATTCTATTTATGGGCCTACGAAGGTTGGGAATGGACATATGGCAATAGAGATGTGCACATTTAACATCAAGTTGCATATCACACTCACCCTCATAAACAAACCAATAAACAAAAGAACAATCGTACCAAAACAAAATTAACAACTGGGGAAAATACCTCATCATAATCAACACCATATAGCTTTGATTAAACCCTTGAACTAACAGCCTGGCCTTAAACCTTTTAGGATTGCCCTGGCTGTCTTTCTTAAGTTTAAAAATCCACTTATTTCCTAGGACCTTAATATTTTTGGGTCTATAAGAACTTCAAAGCGTCAATTTCATCTTTCATGGCACTCGTCTATTCTCGTTTCTCAGGTAAGCCAAGAGGTTTTTCAAATGTTCTGGAATCCACATAAGATAAATCATACTTCTTACACTTATAAAACCTGTAAAAAGTTTAATATTGCCGGTAACAAAAGAGTTATGTATGGATTCTAGGCAAAGAAGGGGTGATTGTAGAGAAATCCCAAAAACCCCGATTCTAGGCCAGAATATCCTTATCGATCTGCGATAGGCAGTCTATCATTTAGTCTATAGCCTCACGCACCACACTTGATATTTTGTTTAGCGTTATTCTTTTGTCACAATATTGTAAGTGTTTTGACATTTCTCATGTCAATATGATTAATCAGGTATTTCTTTATTTATTATCTACGAAAAATGTTTTCATTGATTTTTCAAAGTGTAAAAGTGAAAACTTTGTAACATATTTAGATGCCAACTGGGGTGCTTGTCGGGATATTAGGAAGATTGTGTCTGGTTTCATAAGTCTGGTTGGGAGAATTCCTATTTCATAGGGATGTGTAAAGCAAAACAGTGTTGATTTACCCACTATAGAATCTGAATATGTTGCATTGACCGATGCTGTGAGGAATTAGTTGGAAGTGAACTAATTTGTGTAATGAATTTGACTATGTGCATTGTTTTATACAGGAACACAAGCAAGAGATTTAATTGTATGTCCATGGTTTAAATATTATATTATTAAATGTATCTATATAATAAAAGAGAGAATCTTTTGTCACCGTAACGGACGGATGTTGTTATCTGTGAGGTCTGACGACAGCGATATTGTTGCAGCAGTGTTTGTTTGTTGCGATAACCAACTAAAACAAAGATATGGATACGGTAACCAATAGAATAAATAACAGTGGGGGATTGTGGTGAGAGATGATAAAAAATATTTAGGTGGGGTGTGTGTAATCACTAACGAAACTGCAAGTACATCTAGAAATTAACGAAAAAACCAAAGCACCCAAACCGACATCCCCAGCAACCAACGAAGGCAACGAGGAACTGCTGGATGTGGACGTGGGGGTGGGGTGCAGAGAACACGAGGTGCGAGAGTGAGATGTAGGTGAGGAGTGTCGGGTGTAGGAGATGTGAGATGTAGGGGATGTGGGTATGGGTGTGGGGTAAGAAGTGGGAGGTGGGGTGAGGTGTAATGATTTTGGTATCGTGATGACAGTTTTTGACTTCGAATTTACGAAGGAATGAGTTACTTCCTGTCACAAAATGACGCCCGGAAACTCGAAGCAAATTTTCGAGTTTAAAATGCTTTCTGTTTTTAAATAGATTGATTTACCCCAAAAAAAAGTTTGAGTGTAAGAGTGAGAGAATATGTGTGGGTGAGGAGTGAGAGACGAGAGTGTGTGTGGCACGGGCTGCTTGTTAGTTTTTATATATCAGAGTTGTAGACTATTTGTTCGGTGGTCACTGCACTCTCTTTTACTAAGAGTTTGACAAAATTTGTACATAGTCAGCATTTAGTGTATGATTTGTTAATTATAAGAATTTCTAATTATTTTGTTTATATGGTTTTTATTGTGATTTTGCTTTACCGTGCTAGTGTTGAGAAAAGGGGAGTTTGTTGATTTGGTTTTCCAGCACTACCGTGTGACGCCACTGATGTCACATGAGAGGTCATATGTTTTACCATTTCATTTTTGTTACTCATTCTCATTCAAACTTAGCGACTTCGACAGTGCTCAATATAAATATTTGCAGTCGCTTTTTGAGCGTTACGCTAATCATCTTAAAACATGTTGTAGTTTAGTTTATTTCAGTTTATTAAATGTTATCATCATTTTCCAAGAAAGGAAATGTACATTTACTGGAATATACAGTAGTAGTAGTAGTTAAAATTAAAATTAAAATTAAAATAATTTCTAATTTCTATTTCTAAGTAGATATAATTTTGCAGCAACTTAACTTCACAAAAGGCCAACAAAAGTAGAATCAAGAACGAAGAACCCTAGAAGTAGAAACCAAGAAATGAAGAATTAAGAAAGAAAGAAAGAAAAAAAATAACCAGAGAGAAAGAGATAAAGAGATGTTGCTCTGAGCAAAGCAAAGGCTTTACTGATTTAATAATGCATCTTCAGTTACAAAGAAAACTCTTAAGAATAGTCATCAACTTGATACATCACATCATTGTAAAAAACAATCAGAAGGGATAACACACCAATAATGGAAGTATACAAGCATGATCATGCACTAAAAGGTTTAGACTAGGCTTAGTAACTGAATATCAAATACAGTGAATAGGCTTAAATAAGAAATGCCTTAATAAACCTAAATTAAATTCTAAAATGTCTCTTTGAGAAGGCGCAACATATTAAATAGAGAGGCCACGAGACAGCAAAGCTTATAAAATAAACTGAGAGATGCTTTATCAGTTTTTGCTGAAAATTAAAGCATATATTGCATATGTAATAAACAAATTAATGAAACAAAACATTTGGAGAGAAATATTGCTTATAAGGTCGCCAGCGGCTACTATGGCCGTACGATACGTGTCCTGTTACAAGATATTACGTTACAAATATCCTTTACTGTAACACAATTCTAATGCATCATACAAGTCCAAAACATTTCTCGTACGGTAGCTTTATCTACTTTATATCTTAAAACCAATCTCACACACACCGGAGAAAAATATTAACTTTAGAATCCATACTTGAGAAGAAATTCCGCACAAATTCCGCACAGCATATTTTGCATATTTTGGTCACAATATCAAGAATGGATAAAGGGTAATCCTTTATCCATTCTTGATATTGTGATATGTATAGAGTAGATCTATATTTATGTATATTTTCAATATACGTGTAATATTTTACATAACGAACAATTTTACATTAACCCTTTTTTAAGTTTTATTAGTACTTTTTGTTTTTTTAGAAGTGATTTTGGTTTTTCATAATGATAATTAGTAATCGGTTGTGATCGATTTAGTGAGATACAGACAAATCGAAAACTGAAAACCAAAATTTTTGATCGGAGTGAAATCGTAACCGAATTGAAAAAACAAATTTGTTAAACTGAAAACCGAAACGAAAACCGATATTTTTTCAGTTTTTTATTTCAATTTTTGTATTTTTTAAAGAGAAATAAAAAATAAGAAACAAAACAAACGATAGATATCTTTTGCTTCGAGTTATTAAATTAAACGTAATGAAAATGTTTAAATCCTAATTACCAGTGCATAAAATTGAATTACAGTGAAACCTCGATGTAACGTCATTCGTCGCACCTGCTGAAAAATGACGCTACAGAGGGGTTCACGCTATAAGCTACCGTAGTAAGTTTTAATTTAAGTTGTCAGTCGGGAAAAAAAAAGATTACGCTAGAGAGAGAGGTTTACGTTACATCAGAGTACGTTACATCGGGGTTCTACTGTATATAATATTTTGTGCATTTTTAATACTTTTCGTCACAGTATGAATGTGTAGCAATACATCAAATCCAGCTCGAAGACCTGGATAGTAGCGCCACGACTTGGTAACCTTGAGCAACACCTCTACTCTCGGAGCGCATGCGCAGAGAAGATG
>JAQFZP010003459.1:0-10204 GCA_034695745.1 Geophilus truncorum | reverse complement strand
TCTACGCAGCCGGCCACAAGCCATCGCGGACTTCGGGCGCCGCGCCAACAGCCACCAGTGGACTTCGGGCGCCACTAAAACAGCCTTCGCGGACTTCGGGCGCCGCGCACCCCTAGAGGAGCTTGAGCAGCCAACGGACCGGGAGTAGGACTGACCAACACAACCCGTGTTAGCCAGCATCCAACCGCGGACCAGCAGCAGCGAGGACCCATCCAAGGGACATCCAGAAGGAAGACCAGCAAGAAGAACAGTAACTTCGGTTACCAGTGGGGTTTGCTGCACTTTAGACTATAAAAGTTAGTCTTCCTCTAACCCAAAGACAACCAGCAAGAAGAACAGTAACTACGGTTACCAGTGGGGTTTGTTGTACTTTAGATCTAATAAAGTTTGTCGTCTTTAAAATCTATCTCTTGTCATTCTTACTTGTTACACGTTTGCGCTAAGGGACACGGAATTCAATAGAAATTTCGTGCCACCTTCATCTGACTAGAAGAAAAGACCTCATCCGCGAGAAAGAGGTCTTGACCGCGGCACGTGGGGGCCCGTCCGGGATCCTTTTTGCGCAGTAACAAGTGTTCATTTTTCATTTTCTGAATTTGGCAAAGTTCAAATTCATCTCTTTACCTTCTCACTAGCCAAGAAAAACCTAGAAAAATCTAAGTTATCATGGTTGGAAAAAAGAAAACTACAGCTAGCAAAGGCAACCCAAATGAGGCTGCCAATGCCGACGCTCCAGAGCCAGAACTGCCTCTGGAGAATCAACCAGAGACCCAAGAGGTCCCTGAAGAACCACCAGTTGATCCCTTAGCCGGAGCTTCGAGCCAAGAAACTCGACGCACAACTAGGGCCTCAACCAGAAATGCGTCTAGGGCAACGTCCCGAGCAAGGAGCAAACGCTCCCACAAGTCTCACAGTCGTTCAGGGCGATCAGCCTCGAGCGGTGCATCAAGAGGCAAATCACCGGTACTTAAAAAGAAAAGCCTCCTTAGTGACCAAGAGTCTCCTAAGCAGGACCAAAAAGTACCAACACCACCCGTCTCGCCAGCCCACTCAAAGGCCAGCGAATCAGGAGGTACGCCGAAGGGCCAAAGCAAATCGCCTTTGGTCCGCACCCCGCAAACTAAGAGCAAGTCACCTTCGGTCCACACACCGAGGGATGAAATTCTTAGCCCCATCATGTCTGCGGCCTTTTCCGCAGCTATGGCAGCAGGCCTCAAAATCGGAGCTGGCATGTCTGCAAGAGAGATCTTCTCAGCGGTCAGTGCATCTTTAACAGGGGCCACTTTGCCTCAGATTACCAGCCCAGAAAAAATATCTTCTAGGCCGTCTAGTCAAATGAGTGGGGTCCGGCCAATTCAGCCGAAACTCCCTAATCAGGTTAAAACAACCGCAGAGGTACACCCGGAGCCCAAAGGGACCCCGAGTGTCACCCCACCAAAGGGGGATGAAAATGGGAAACACAAAAAAGATTCCCAAGTACGAAGGAACCTTCAAGAGAGCTTTGAAGATTCCGACGACTCTGAATCCCCTGATATAGAGCAGATTCGTTTAGAAGCCCAGCGACAGGCTCGCTTGGCTGAAGAGCGAATACGGCATCTAGCTGAAAATCAAGCTAAATTGGAGGCAGAGAATCGAGAATTCGAAGCCCGAGAGGAAGCCCGACGTACCGAGGTGGAGCGACTCCAGCTAGAGCAAGCTAGACTGGCCGAGCTCTCCCTTCAGGAACGCCGAGAAAGGGAAGAAATTGCCCGACAAAGACAAGAACTGTCCGACCAAAAGCGAGTTATCGAGATTCAGAGGGAGGATCGACAACTACAGGACGAACAGCTTCTACGCCAAGCTTTTGAAGAGTCGCGTCGCATGTTCGAACAAGAACAAGCGATGAGAAAGCGGCCTCCATCTGAATTCAAAACCCAAATTGGCCTCATAGATCGACACAACGCCACTAGGAACCTGATTCCTACTGACATTATCATCGATTCAGATCCTCCTCCGCCCAACTCTCACTCTGAATCCCAGAGCGAGCTGGACGCGGATGAAAAAGCCCTCCTCCACGATCTACTCAGCTGCAAACCAAAAAGGGATGCAGCAACCACAGAAAAGCTACGGCTCCTCAAACTGTTGAAGGACCCAGCCAAAACGGGAGTAGATCCCCCACTGACAGAGGGAAGCGGAGTATTCGACCCAGGAGGCCGGAATCTGCCTCTCCCACCACTCAAGACTCCCAGCCATGTTGATTCTGGAGACAGAACACCCGAGCCGGGAGCACTAGGAAACCACAGAATACCGGATGGAGAGACACAAGAACCTCCACCAAAAGTTCCACCGAAAGATCCATCCAAGTCCCAAGTTCCTCTTGTGACTCAGGAAGGCCTTCTAAATCAACTTCAAGGATTGATAGAACAGGCAGTAAACAAACGCTTACCGCCTCCTGACATCACTCCCGGAAATGACGTTAACGAAATACCCTTTGCGGTGAAACAACGCTACTTGGTGCAAGGCTGGGCGGACGCGCGACCACCCAACTCAAACATCAAATGGAGCCAGGCTAAGGGTCGCAAATTTGACGGCTCTTGGCAAGCAGGAGAAGAATTTTTGGAAGAAGCCTTGAGAGTTGCAAGCCAATTGGGAGCAACTCAACAGGAACTCCTTCACTATGGGTTACCGCAGTTGCTTGTTGGTAGTGCATGGGACTGGTTCCGTATGCACACTTTCAACAACCTCGAAGAGTTTGTAGAGGCCTTTCTCCGCACCTACTCAGATGGAGCAGAAGGAAAACGGGCTCGACTTACTGAAATCAGTCAGCAACCAGGGGAGAAACTGAACGAATATCGCATCCGAGTTGAAGCAATATTCAACAGTCAGCCAAAACCCCTGGGAGACTTTGACAAATACGATCGGTTTCAACGTGGGCTTACCATGCTGTCCAAACAAGTGCTAACTGCTCATAGGGCCCCGGCAACAATGTCTTACCAGGACCTCATGACTTTTTGCATGAAAAATCACGCAACATTGAGTTCAGCCTATGATCAGGCAATGACGTCCAAGGACTGGGAGGAATCTACCAAACGCAACCTTAAATTACAAGAATTGCGCAAGGGTAACGAACAGTACCTTCGACCACCGATGTACCTTGAGACGGCTGTAGGTCACCTCATGGGACATAACAAAGAAACCAAGACAAAAGGGGAAGTTGCCAAGCCAAAAGTGCCAAGCAACCCCCATAAAAATATCCCACCTCAGGCCATGATGTGCATGACTGGAAGTGAAGACCGGGGATCAGAAAACTCTGATAACCAAGACAGCGAAGCCGAGACAAGTGAAGCCGACTCTGATCCCCAAGACGAATCAGAATCCGCTATGCTTGCACGTATTGCCCCTGCCTTCAAACCGAAGCAGGTACGCACTATGAAGGCCAAAACTCCCGCAAAGGAAGACTCAGAACAACGCCCAGACACAAAAACTGAGCGTTATGACCGTTCTTCCCGCCGCCCGGAAGACAGCCACTGTCGCCGGTGTAAAAAGAAAGGCCACTGGGCCGCAAATTGTCCCTTACCTTCCCTTCGAGAAAAACTGGAAGAGATGGAAAAGATGATGAAAGCTCTACATGTCGCAGAGTCAAAAAACGAGTTCGAGCAGACGCCAAAATAACCGCGTCTGCTCCAGCCTCGGACCTCAACTCCGATGCCCCCACAGACTTGATGGAGGCATTACGGAGTCATCAGTATACGAACCAGTTGCTTGTCCTAGATGAAGAAGCATCTGGCACTGAGTCTGGGTACGAATCAGAAGCAAAACCAGCTCCTGAAAAGGACCCCAATTACCCCAACAAACGCGATAAGCCTACCACTGAACGAGTGAGAGTCTTCCGCGCCAACCTATGCAATCCCGAGGACAAAATGCCTCGGATAGCAGTCACAATCGGACAAAATGAAATCTGTGCTCACCTCGACTCAGGGGCAAGCAAATGTTTCATGTCTAGTTTCTTGGCAATAAAAACTAATTTGATGGACCATCTCAAAGGTTGCAATGACAACATTCGAGTGGATACTGCAGGAGAAAGAGTGCAACCCATGGGTTACATCTACCTACCCATCAAATGGGAACACGGCCAAGAAGAATTCCCAATCATGGTACTGCCCCACAACGAAGACATTCTCCTAATCGGAAATGACTTCATGAGAGGCACCAAGATTCAACCAAATCCAATCACCGGCTCCTGGAATTTCATCCAAGATCCGGACAAACCGCGACCAACAGCCACGGTCTCAGATGGAGTCCGTCGCAGTTATCGCCACAAAGTAGAATACGAAGAAGGAAAAAAGTTCAAAGATTCATGCAATCTTCATGCTCTTTCAGCCCAAGTCGTACAAACCAACGTGATCGACACCCTCCTTGAAGGTGCCGAACTCGACCCGGCCAAAGTCAAAAGTCTAAGAGATATTCTCGTAAAATACGAAAAATTCTTTGACAAAAACCCAGGCCGCACCAAAATTGTACGGCATGAAATCGAGTTGTCAACAGACAAACCGGTTCGGGTACCTTACAGGGGACTCAACCCCACAAAACGAGAAAAAGTCCGGGAAATGTGTCAAGCCATGCTCGATAAGGGCATTGTAACACAGGCCACGGGCGAATTCGCCATGAGAGTTGTCTTGGTAATGCGGGAAGGAAGTGAACCTCGATTATGCATCGACTTTCGCCCCCTGAATGCAGTAACCAAAATAGACCCTATACAGATGCCTTCAATAGAAGCCATCCTAAGGGAAATCGGCGACTTCCAATGGATCTCCACGCTTGATTTATCAAAAGGTTACTGGCAAATCGAGATGAGACCAGAGGACAAACCTATGACCGCCTTTTACTCGCCACTAGGCCGGCTAATGTTTAACGTTATGCCGTTCGGGCTAGTAAATGCGCCGTCCACCTTCCAGAAGACGATTGAGCACGTCCTAGGAGATGCACTCAATCAGTTTGCCTGGGCATACTTGGACGACATCATTATTGTGTCCAAAACCTACGAAGAGCACCTTGTCCATATAGACACAGTGCTACAAAGATTGACTAATGCTGGGTTCAATGTGCACCCCACCAAAAGTCAGTTTTGCCGTAAAGAAGTTGCTTTCCTGGGATACCGACTAAGCCCAACTGGTTTAGCTCCAGATCCCAAGAAAGTCAGAGCTATTCGTGACTTCCCAGCCCCCAAAGAAGTGCTAGGAATACAGCGATTCATGGGAATGATTAATTTCTTTGGGCGTCTCCTGCCAAAATACGCAGAAATCGCCGCACCAATCACAAACTTGATTGGCAAAGATAAAGAATTCATCTGGTCGGAAGAGTGTCAAACAGCATTCGACCAACTCAAAGAGATGTTGATCGATATCAAAAAGATGCCACTTCCCAACTTAAACAAGCCTTTCATCCTGCATACTGATGCAAGCCGAATAGGACTTGGAGCCGCTCTAGTACAGGAGCAGGAAATTGATGGTATCATGCAAGAAGTCCCTTGCATGTTTATCAGTCGCAAACTACAAGGTGCTGAGAAGAACTACTCGGCCACTGAGCTAGAATGCTTAGCGGTCGTGTGGGCCATTCGTAAATTCAGGGCGTACCTTGAATTTACAAGCTTCACGGTACAAACGGATCATCAGGCATTGAAATGGATCATGGCCCTTAAAGAACCAAGCGGACGATTAGCCCGCTGGCAACTGGAGCTCATGGCCAACGACATGGCAATCTTCTACAAACAAGGGAAACTAAACGTAGTGGCAGATGCACTATCAAGAGCACCTGTTGACTATGAAGTTCCCCCAGAGGAGTTGGGAGATAACGACACAATGATGCCGTTCTGTCCTGGCCCGCAACAGAAGTGGATCATAGGACAACCTAGCCCTATGGCCAACGAGGACGAAGTCTTGAAACTAGATGAACAGTTTTGCGGCTTCTGGACTCGTGTCTACCAGAGGGACGATCAGAGGAGAGAACCGATTGAGAATCCCTCAATTGTTCTCAAAACTACCGACCCTATGGTGAAAGCCTTTGCAGCCAAAGTATCTCAAAAAGCAGGATGCACTCCACCCACTAGGGCAGAGTTCATAACTGCCCAGCAAAAGGACTTGTATTGCAGCAAGTGGGCAAACTACCTCAAGGATGGCAGTTTTCCTACAGACGTATATACACCTAAACAGAAAGAACAATTTGAACTCCAATCCCATGAGTTCATCTTGGAAGAAGGACTACTACTAAAACACCATCCTAGTGTAATCGACGACCTAAGAGGTACCGATAACGCTTTGAAAGTTGTAGTCCCAAACTCCATGGTTCACCAGGTACTCTGGATGACCCATGGGCACCCGCTGTCCGGACATGCAGGCGCTTTCCGCACCATTTATCGCGTGAAACAGTTGTATTTCTGGCCAGGCCTAGTTCGAGACGTTAGAAGGTTCGTCCGTGGCTGCCAACGCTGTCAGGCGTGCAAGCCACGTCCAACAGAAAAGAACGCCGCAGCTCAATCAGGACCCTATGCCCCATTCGATTGTTGGAGCATATACCTGATGGGCCCTAAACCTCACACGAAACATGGTAACTGCTATCTGCTCGTTATCATGGACGTAGCCACAAGGTGGCCTGAACTGTACGCTATCAGAACGCCAACAGCTACAAAAGTTGTTGCCTGTCTGTACGATGTCGCACTGAGATTTGGCTTTCCGCGAAAACTCATAAGCGACAACGGTCCACAGTTTGCCTCAAAGATGTACAAAGAGTTCTGCAGTCAGTTTTCAATTAAAACAGCCTACACTTCTCCGTACCATCCACAGGCTAACCCAGTGGAAAGGCTTAACAGGGACATAAAGTATGCTCTGGCCATATTCACCGATATTCATTCCAAATGGGACGAATATATCAGAGAAATCGCCTTCAGCATACGCACCACCATATCTCGGTCCAGAGGAGCCTCACCAGCTTACCTTAACTTTGCCAGAGAGCTCAGAGTCCCATGGGACCCTCGCATTCCTGATGAAGTTTTAGTAATGGACCCTAAAAACCCTCACTTGTACATACAACAACTTGAGAAAATGATACAAAATACGTATCAACACATGTTAGCTCACATCACTGATTTGAGAGACCGGGTACAAGCTTCAGAACCACATCAGCCATTCTCTAACTTTAGGATAAATGACTTAGTGTGGAAAAACACACATGTACTCTCAAGTGCAGATAAAGGCATTCTGGCCGGCTTGGCAGACGCCCGAGACGGCCCATAGGTCATCACAGAAGTCCTTGGTGGAAACTCTTTCAGACTAAGAAAGCTGAGCGATAATTCCACTGTGGCAGCCACTCCAGCCACTCATCTCCAGCCTTACTTGCCAGAGTTTCCCCAACAAGTATGGGAGGAACTACAAGACCAGGCTAACCCAGAGAAAGAAGTTGTGGACACCATGCTACTCCCAGATGAGACAAACTCATCTGAGACTGCAGATGTCCCCAAAAGGGGGGAGGAGATAGTCAAAGAAGACTCAACAACCAAAGAGACTTCAATGCCTAAAGAAACCTCAAAAGTCCCCACTGACAAAGAGCTGGCAGGGAAACCACTAGAGGACCCTACCAACAAAATGTCAGTAGAAACACCAAAAGACTCCTCCATCCAGGAATTGGAAGAGGAAATTGAAGAAATTGACCCATCAGTCATCAGGGCTTTGAGACAAATGAAAAGTCGCAATAGCCACAATAAATACTCAAAGCCCACTCAAAACAGATTTGCTATGGGCTTAAGGAAAAATAGAAAAAAGACTGCCTTAAAAGACTTTCTATACTATTAGAATGGAACTTGAAACCTAAAGTCCATCCTGAAAGGAAGAGAGTCAAATAAGAAGTGCAAACACTTTTAGGAAAAACCTCAAATGTACTGCAATACCAAACCAACTCAGGGTACCGCAATACCAGGAAAAATCACGATATTGCGATACCAGGAAAACTAAAATAAACAAGATTTTAAGGTATTGAATTAAACAAAGTTAAATTTTAATATCAAAAACTCTTGGAATACCTGGCAGATCCAGTGGACAAAAGGATAAATGTATGCCATTTTGTTTTCTGGAAGTTTCCAGAAGATCACATGACTTGGTCTTAACCAATAGCATAGCAAGTTGATAACGTACCAATCACGTGCCGGTCAACTTGCATATAAGGCCAACTTCTAACTTAGGAACGGCATTCAGTTGTGTGCTGTCAAACAGAACGATTGCGACTATTTGTACCGATCAACCGAATAAAACAATGGAAGGCACTCAGTCTCCCTTTATCGACGAAGTTCTAGTCAATGCAGACGACCGAGAAATCGACCGTATGCACGCCGAAGCCGACGCGACACGCGTCGCAAACACCGCACCGCAATCTCCGTCCAATTCGGACGACGATAGCGACCTCGAAACCGTCGCTTCCGACGACGGCAAAACGGACGAAATCTCTACAGTTTCGACTACCAGTAGTAATCGAATCGACGGACTCACTTCCTCCAGTTCAAACTCTTCAATACCGGGCGAAATCGCGACCCCAATTCGGTGGACCGCATTGAGACCCGAAGAACGAAAAAATGACCTCTTTCCCGACCGAATCGTCAACGCCCTAAGAGAGGTATTGACTCCGCTCGGTGAAACGAAAGCTCGAGAGGCGATGTCTCGTGCGACCAAGAAGTTCTGGGGCGCCGAGGAATATCGCCGACTTACCGATTGCTTCTCCGTAGCTTTGTCTGAAAAGTTCCGACAAAACGTACCGGAAACGCTCAATCCGCCTGCACCACTATGGAATCCCCTACTCGAAGATTCCGTAGCCGACACGAAAAAGTCACGTCGCCAATACGAAAAGTGGAAGGCGGCGAAACTTGCAGGCGACGAAAATACAGCGACGCTCATTCATCAGACCCAAATCTTCGCCCTCGAAAAAACTCGAAACGAAGCAAATTGGGCAAAGATCGAACTAAAAAAGAACGGTTCTCATCGATATCATCACATTTGGGCTAAACGCCAAAAAGAAATCGAAAAAGAAGCCGGTCTTCAGCGTCAAATAGCTAAAGTCGATGCTGACAAGCGAGCATCAGCCGCTTTAAAAGCCGAAAAAGCAGTCAACGCGAAAGCAAAGTCAGCTCCCGCCGCGACATCTTCAACGAATCGATCTACCAACAATCGTACACCGGGAGAAAAAAGAGAATCGGACGTAAAAGACCTCGAAAACTCGGAGTCGAATCAACGCCCAACAAAACGAACTCGTGGAAACGAAAATATCGCTCCCCGACCAAGTGAAAAACGGGTTTCATCAACGAAACATTCAGAGTCACGATATCGTAACGATAATCGATCGTCACGAAGTCAAACTTACGCTTCAAAAGTCCGAAGCTCATCAAATCAACGAGAACGACGTCCTTCGACGGAAAGAGTCCCTTTCGAAGGATGGGTTCCCACCGAAGAAGACAAAGAGTTAAGGCGACGAATCAATGCGTTCGACGCCGATCCGGACCAAGTCTTGACTCATGTCCACACTCTAACACCTTCTCAACGCGAAACGATGGATTGCGCTATCGCTCAGCTACGAAAAATCTCTCGCAAATTTGCGGAAGATATAGCATTCGACGATCCGCACAACATCGGTGAAACTCAGGGCATTTTGTATCAGGTGATGGGATCGCTCTTATCCGTTACATCATTTCCCAACCTCGAAGTAGGACTCGCTGCCTGGGCACATAGTCTAAGCAACGGGGCCTGTGTCACGCAGACCGTTCGTCCAACTTGGAATGCGATCATTCCATCCCGTCAAGTCGTTCGCCTACAAAACGTGCGACATTCAATCCGGTTCTGAGCGGAATTTCGACATCTAATGCCTTCCGAGAGAACGAAAGCACCGGAAGAAACGTTGCACGTATCGAAACCTAAAGAGTCTTCAAACCAGAAAATCGAAACTCGAGTTTCTCAACCGATTCACGGGTATACGGGAGATACCGAAACGGTATCAACAGGAGCCAGTGTAGAACAAGTAAAGATCTTGCCCCTCAATCGTTCTGATTCACCAAAACCCACTACTAGACCAACGGTGCCTACTAAAAAATCAAGTAAGCCCAAAAGTAAGAGTAGTGACAAAAAGGAAAGAAAGTGATCGCTCTCGTTATAGGACGATCGCTAGGGGGGGGACGTGAAGTGACCCACACACG
>JAQFZP010003458.1:0-10205 GCA_034695745.1 Geophilus truncorum | reverse complement strand
ATACACTGTATTTTCGGGTACTTTCGGATGTTAAAAGCAATTTTGGGTTGAGAGTTGTTCTCTCTTTTTCTCCTAATATAATAATATTGTTCTTTTGTTTGGCAGAAAGATTTGTTATTTTAATAAAAAGGAAAAAAAATGTAAGAAAGTATAAAAGATAAAATTTTTTTAAAGTGATAGTGTCACCATTGTAGTTTGAATTTTTTAGTTTGATGTTTTTTAACATTTTTGAAATTTTTGGTGTTTTTGAAATTCAAGTAATCCAAATATTCAAAAATATCAAAAAAAATTCGAAAACTCAAAAATTGAAGAAAAATTAATTTGAATTTTTTATATTTAGTGATTAGAAATTTTTGAAATTTTTTAGGGTTTTTTGAATTTTTGAATTTTTGAATTTTGATATTTTTGAATACATTTGAACACAATCCCCATGTAACGTACTCGGATATTGCGTAAATCCCGTTCTAGCGTAATCCGTTTAGCCAATCCGAACGATAACGCTACATCTGTGTTCGACTGTACCAAATTTTCCAATTTTTCAAACACTTGTCAATAAGTTACTATTGTTAAATGAGTCACCGTGACAGTTTTTTTTTTTCCTCTTTTTTGTTAAAGATTTTTTGTTTTTTAACTATTTCTTTGCTTGACAGATAATTGTCAGTCAAAAAATTAGATAAGATGATAATTTTATTTACTTCCGGTTTCTTATATTATAAGTGACTTTCACTGCAGTGCATAGCAACACATACAGAGAAGATAGATGTAGTTCAATTCCCATTTTATTCAAAACTAAAAATTCAACTTTTCAAAGATTATTAAAAAATTCTTATTTGCATCATGAACAATGCTTATTATTGAATACAATGGATTCAACTGTACACAATGTGTATGTCTGGAGTGACTCATTGCACACAACCTTCATAGAATCACATGTTTTTATTATAACTATATTTATGTACGTCACCTCAGATTAGTGATTTGTCACGTCCAGTTATTCAGGAAACCTAAATTTCTTAATTTAAAATCGATTACATTTTGTAACATTTACAAAAAATAAAAAAAATAAAAAATTTGTTAACAATAGTTCATTTTTCTAATTTCCCACAGCAACAAAAAAATAGCGATGCCATTTTCCATAGCAACCCATCTGTTGCTAACCTTAACGTTCCCCCCAAGTTATTTCAGACTGATTTTAGGAATGCTTTTGCTATAAACAATGCTAAAACACTCTTAAGACCCATTTTATGTTTCTGTGCGTAATCAAAAAGATGCATTTTAAATGTTTTTAATGACATAGAGGGCGCTTTAATTGAGACCCAAGCACTGATTGCGACCCAAGTAGACTGACCATAGGGAAAACAAACAAATTTCCCGATGGGCCCCAACGTGATGGTCGCCTTGCCTTTAAGCGGCCCTTTTGGACCCTTTGGAAAGTCCTTTTACAAGATTTCTATTTATAGTTTTCCCTGTAGAAATTTTAAACCTTGTCCACCACTGGTGATTTGAGAAAATGGCCTCATAACCTTTGTATGGTTAAAGATTACAAGGAAAACCTCGTTATATCGAGATGAATTAATACACGATTGACATAAAATGGGACTTTGAAATATTTCGTTATAACGAGGTTCGACCTGTACTGCCTGAAATAAAATAGACTAACCCAAACTCAACTAACAAGTAAATGAGTGTTAGTGTAGCATTTATCACTAGTTCAATAATGCAAACTTTGATGCAATTATCGCATTGTCGATAATAATTGACAATTGTTTTTATTAATTTGGGGCGATTTCATTACCTTTAAGTCGGGCGGCGCTTTTTCTTATCAGCATTACATCCAATCAAAAAATCAATTATTTTTTTATATTACACATTTATATATTAAATTAAAAACCTTTAAAAAAATTATATTTACAGTAACTTATTACAGAATTTCAATTTTGTCTATTTTTCAACATTTCACCGCCAAAACCCGAAAACCTGACAAAGCAAAACTAGTGACAAATGTAACAAAATTACGTTTCAGACTTACCTCTCGGCTCTGTAAACTCACGACCGGTCGATCGATCAACTATGACCGGAAACTACAACTACGCCATTTAATCCTAAAAAAAAAAAAAAAATCCAAAAATCTAAAAAAAATTCTTTAAATTTAATCTAAAAAAAAAAAATTTATTAAAAAATATAAAAATTAAAAACTAAAAAACTAAAAAAATAAAGTTGCAAAATTCACCACCAGAGTTTCAGACACTGCGGCGACAACTGGCAGCGCGCGGGGCATGGTGGGAATGAAGGGATCCAGAAAGACGGAGTCGAGGGATCGAAACGACGACTTCGATGGCGCGAAACAAATCTGTGTGAGGAAAAGGGAAAAAATGGAGATGCAGGAGTTTCTTGACCATGAGTACTCATGACGAACCAGCGGACGAGGTGAGAAATTACGCAACAATGTTGTCTGTGAAACGACCGCCTGGATGTGTATGTTGGACTTGCCTGCATTGCTCATTATATAATGTAACTGATTTAACTGGTTTTAGAAAATTATTATTATTATTATTTTTATTTTTTTTTAGAATTGTGTTTTTGTTGATTTATGTTGGTTTGGTTCAATATGTTGGGGATGATATTGAGTGTTGATGACGTCATGCAGTTGGGGTGGGGGATAAATAAAAATCAATATGGTTGGTTTGGGAGTGATGTTTTGTTATTATTATTATTTATTTTGAGTTGGTTTTTGTTGAAATTGTTGTGTTGTGTTGTTTGGGAATTTGGGTTTTGGAATATTGGTGTTTCAATGTGATTTTTATCACCTGACTTGTTTTGAGTGGTATTGTTATAGTTAGGAAGGAAGGAAATAGTTTGCAGGGAGTAAACAAATGTTTTACTTGATTAGAATTGTTTTGTATAATTGATATTTTTGCTTCCATATTTAAGGAATACAGTTGAACCCCATTATAACGAAAACTGCATGTAACAAAGTCATTCAAAACCCCCAATTTCCGTCCTTTGTTTTCTTTGTTTAAAATTTCGCTATAACAAACACCGTTATGATAAAAACCTTATTTTTACAAAATTAATTTTTGAGATTTTTATTCATGTTATTCATTATAACGAAATTTTGCCAAAAATGACCATCACATGATGGAATAAACATTGTGTTAATGTTAATTCGACTATTAAATTATGCAAATCGTTATTTCGTAGTCACAATTTTGTTAATTTTTGTTATTAATAGTAACCAAATCAAATCCGTTATGTCGGATAACGAGTAAATTCATTATAACGAAGAATCTAATTCAACGAAAAGCCGTTGTAACGGGGTTCGACTGTATCATTTATTTTAATGTTTTATTTTAGGTCTAAAAATTAAAATAATTTTTTTTATATTTTTTGTTTTCAAGCTAAAAAGTCACAATTTAGTAAATTGATGTATTTGAGTACAATTGTAGCCAGAAAGTTGCAACAAGAAAATTCTAAATTTTGGCTTTATATCAACTTTTCAACTTTTCAATAAAAAGTGACAATAGTGCTAGAAACTTGGCTCAAAGTGATAGTGTCACAAATTTTTTTTTCATATTTTGGTGAAAGTCGAATCTTCGCCAAAATTTAAACTCATAAAAATTTTTTTTTTTTTTTTTTTTAAATATTTTTGTTTTTATGTCACAATTTTATGTTTTAGTATTGTGATGGGGAAAACGAAATTTGAACATGCCTGAGAAGTCATGAGTCATGACAAAATAGCAGAAGAATGGGACCAATCCCGTGACATTCACTTACTGAGGAGTGACGTCACGACCATTGTTCAAAAATTTCAGTTATTTTATGGTTCGGTTATGTTGGTTGCTTTAAAGCAATGTTATTACAATTATACAATAGGGCTGCCTCCTTACTAATTGATTGATTGATTGGTTGTGCATAGCATTGCCTCACCCCTTTCTGCATTCCCCTAATTCCAATTAACCAACACCATCTGTTGTTAAATTTTTAAGTAGATGCTGACTGCTATGACAATTGACATCACAACTTAAAACGAGGTCGAAACATTCTTTTCGAACCAAACGAACATTTAACTTACAAATTTTAAATAAATTTCTGCAAAAAATTAAATTTTATGAATTAAACTATTTTAACATTCTTTTTCATATAAAATAAAATATTTCATGACACTGTCACTTTAAATTGAATGATACTGGAAGTTATTGATTCTAGCACCATAAAATAAAATCCTATTTTCTTTAGCTCTTTATATTATACTGACCTAATACTGACCTAATACTGGCCTAATACTGACATGGCTCTAATAAATGGTCAAATTGACGCTATAGAGGGGTTTTCAGTTGTAGTCATTTTTCAGCTGGTCCGACGAATGACGTTACATCGGGGTTCGATTCCACTGTGTAATAACCTTGCTCTAAAACATTGTTACCATACTGTGGTTGAAACCGATTAACAACTTGAATTAAGAGTGATATTTGTCTGTTTTGTCACTTTACTCACAGCAACGTCCAGAGATCTTTTCGTTGTGGAACACGGTTCGTCGACAACCGCACTGGAAGTGCCTGGTCATCACCATTCTCATCTACAGCTGTCTGGGAGCGGTGGCATGGTGTCGCTTGACCGAAGTCAACAAGATCATCCTCAACTTCTACAAGTTCCCCATCGCCATCACCAAAAAGACGAGTCCTTGCGACGAGGGTTACGTTTACATCCCACTGGCGTTTCTCGTAACTCTTTACCTCGTCTACTTGGTCGAATGCTGGCACTGCAGCGTTCGACTGGAGATGAGTGCCCGCATCCACGTGTCCGATGCACTGTTGCACGTGGATGCCATGAGGGATGCCAGTCCCTTGGTTTGGTGGAAGGCAATTTGTTACCATTACGTTCGCCGGACACGACAAGTGACCCGATACCGTAACGGTGATGCCTACACCACGGTTCAAGTAATTATGTCATTCAATGCTTTGCCATCTGGTGTTAAAGTTTCGAAACTTTGTTGTTACTCCAGGTGTACTACAAACGCATCAACTCGCACACTAGTGGCTCGTCCTTCGAATACTCGCAGTGCGGAGTGAGGGACGTGTCGCGCCGCCTGGTGGACTTGGACAAATTCCCCGTCACCCGTCTTGGATTCACCAAGAGCTTCGCGTTCGCCAACCAAGAAGCGGCCCTCGAGTTCGAGGAGCAGCGAGGAAGTTTCTTCCACGAATACGAAACCATGGACGACTATATGGAGATGCGCGAAGGACTCGATTTGCTCAATGTCAACTTCAAAGAGACAGCTCTTGCATTTGCCGAGCCTCTGCCATGGTATGCCAGTCAGAAGACCTTCTGGATGGCTTCTGCCCTGCTTCTTTCGTGGCCACTCCGGCTTCTCTTGGCCACCAAAACGGCACATGCCAACTTCCAGGTATGGTACTGATGGTAACTGAAAGTAAATAAAAATTGTTTTCAATACATCTCAATATTTTGCGAGATAACTGAATGCAAAGTTTGAGCTTTTCTCTGAAATTACTAATTTGGGCAAGTTCATTTCAATGCAAGCCAGCTCAAGCGAAACTTATGGTTGTAACACATTCAATTACATCAGAAAATATTGAGGAGCTTGAAACAATTTCAAGAAATATTATAATTAGTTCAGATGATTTTTGGTCTCAATATCGTAACAATCTGTGATTGGCAAGTAAAGAACCTTTCCCAGAGCTGTATTAACCATGAATAGGCTCCTAGGCTTTTATGTACTTTGAGGCCCTCTTCTGTACTTCAGTTTTTCACCTCATTACAGCTGACAACCTGACTTTGGTATACAGTCAACGCTCTCAAATCCGGACATAGGGCGGGACTGGGAAAAGTGGCCGGGTATGGGAGCTGGACAGGGGTAAGAGAGTATTTAGTGTAGGGAGACATTGAAAGGACCCGAGACTTTTGACCAGAGATTGGTATGTTTGGATTTGAGAGCGTTGACTGTAATAGGCACTATATCTATTTTGAAGGTTTCCTGAAGAATTCTACTTACAATTTTTTTTAACATAAGGCATTGATAACAGTGCCTCAGCAAGAAAATGACAGGCTCTTTGTTTCTGCAGGTTCTAGGCTTCAGCTTAATCAACTTAATGGTTAATATGACCCTGACCTCTCCTTGTTAGTATTGTATAAACACACAAAGTTCGAAATTGATGGAATTTGAACTTATTTCTCCCCGTCAAAGAATGACATATTGATGATTTATTAATGAAATAAAAAAGTTGCTCTGATTCCCTAAAGAAGATTCGTTTCCTAAAGAGAAATAGGGTTCAATGTTTCAGCTACTGGATGTGTAACCATCATCAAGAACAGTAGGCATATACTGTACTCATCATAGTCAAAAATCATTGCAAATCTTCAAGAAATCTTTAGTGAAAAATCTCCAAAAATCCCTAAAAATTAGTTACAAATCTTGAAAAATCTCTTAAATCTTTACAAATCTTAAAATTTTTTTTTTACAAATCTTCGGAAATGTGAAACTATACAAATTAATTTTTAATGGCCTTAAAACAAGTATAACAACCAAAGCATAGTGAATACGGGATAAATCCCAAGTATACGCTGATTGGCTTTTGAAACTGTGATATTTCAGTGTTAATAATGAGAGGTTATGACGTATTCTGTTACACCTTATCTATGGCTCATATTTAGCATGTTTTCAATATTTTGAGCGTCGTTTTCGATTCTTTCTCGAAAATTCCAATCAAAATTTCAAAATCATTTTTTATTAATTTTAATTTAAAATTTAAGGTTGAAAATTTAAATATTGAAAGTAGAAAAGAATGAAAGTCATTCAGTAGTTTTATTTTATTTTATTTTATTTTAATTGTCATTACTTTACAAAGATGTTTTATTCATCTAGATTTCAATAATACAGCAAACATTTTTATTTCTGCTCAAACAAACAAAAATTACTTAGAATTGAATCTAAAAGTATGTTACAATTTACATACCGTACTTTAGGTTCGCAGTATATAACTTAGTTGCACGTTCCCTTTACTCGAGCCAAGATTGCCTTGTAAAAATATGTATCTTTGTACTTTTCTTGAAAACACGTGGCAAATAAGATGCCAACTTGTCTATTGCTTACACAGTCAAACTGATTATTATTATAATCCCTATGTATCAATAAAATGCAACAACGATTAACCAAATCTTGACTACGAACAATGATGACAGACTGGTCACACTTTCTACCCGCAGAGCAAATTGCCTAATTTTATAAATAAATTTTTTTTTTAATTTTGCCAATCAGCTTTTAAACCAATCACGTTCACCCTTTACTATGGGCATGAAATTAACCTAAGTTAAAAACATATTTCATTAATACTGTGTCCCAAAAGTCTCGTGCATTCCAAATATCTATAGTGAATGGTCACACTTTGGTTTTTGTATGTTAACAATGGTCAAAGTGAATGTTTTTAGACTAATTAGAGGATGCTCTACAACCAATTGGGATTTTCACCTTATTATATTTTACGGTTTAAAAGTTACAGATTGAATGGCCATGATAATGATCTTTAAGATCAAAGACAAGGTCATGATTGGATTAGTCAAAATCCTGTACGACACCATTCACCTGTAAAGTTTACTAGATATTTGGAACGCAACAGACTTTTGGGACACCCTGTATAAATTCAATATACTGTACCATATCACATACATTTTGAATTTATAAATTTGTATCACTTAACATTTAAAATATGCATCATGATGTATATTTTAGCCATAGAGTACGGAATTTTACGGAATAAATGTTTGACAGAAAATGTATATATTTCAAATACATTGACAATATACTGTACCATGACACCACGCATAATACAATATGTAGAAAAGTTTAAAACAACTTACTTGCATAAGCCTTCAAATAGCTTTCGATTCTTTTTAGGGTCACAAAATGCAAGTACTTTGTAAACCAAAAAACCAACTATGGGTTCGTTAACGGTTTTACAAAACTTGTCATTTTTACTATTATTTTCTGGTTTATGTGCCAATGAAATAACACACACAGTAAGAATAACTGCAATAAAAATTATAAATATTAAATGTTTTGATAATTTCTTTATCATTTTTTTTTTTGCCAAGCATTGGAGAAAAAAAATTATAGTTAACGTTTTTATCAGATAATAACTGAAAAGAAATCCCAAACCCCATGAAAAAATGAAAAGAGCAAGAAAAAGTCGAATATTTGCAATACATTTGATATATTTACAGTACCTGAATATAAAAATAAAAGTTTCATGATTCAACAATGTACTAGAAAGCTGCGGTACTGAATTGTGATTATCTTTGCAGTTTTGACAAAAGCTTCTAAATTTAAGTGTGACACATCTGGCACATAATAATGCATAATTAGTTTATTGATTAGTTTTAATACTAATAACTTTAATTTTTGTTTGTTTTTTATATTTTAAAAAATATTCTAAGCAATAATTTTAAAATAAAATTATAAATTATAGTGGAACCCGTTTATAATGTTTCTGAAGAGACAAATTTTAAAGTATGGCTAGAAATTTACAAACAAACAAAGTTTTTGGTTCCGTTCATGTATTTGTATTTTTCTATCTTGTACCAAGTTTTCTCTAACTCTCTAATGTAAACACAACCAACTTCAAACTGTAGGCCATTGGAAATTAATTTGTAGTTTCAAGTCTGGGAAACTTCTGAAAGTAATGGCAGGATGGTTTTTTTTTAATGTGAAAATTTGTTTTTTTCTAAAGAATTTGATGCAAACGGATTTTTTAATTTTTTAATTTTTTTCGCCAATTTTTAAAGATCTAATTATAATGTTGGACAAGCTTAAAGGGATTTTATTCTGCTGTCCTATTATCACACTGGCGTTTCATTCTGCTGTCCTATTATCACACTGGCGTATTTAATTCAGCGTCAATTTTTAATGGAAAAAATCGCGCGTCTTATCACACCAGCGTCTTATCGCCCCGGCGTCTAATCGCGCCAACGTGTTATTATCGTGGCGTCTTATTAATTTAAGTGCTTCTTTACATCATCCCTGCGTCTTATTGTCCCAGCGTCTTATCACCGTGGCGTTTTTTCAATAGGCGCATTCGTTTTCTTAAACGAAAAATTTAAACGAGTTTAAAACCTCGTCTAAATTACTCGTTTATTGGCCAGAAAACGAATAGGAAAAATGTTTAGACTTACACGAAACGTGCAACTTGTGTGGGTTCTGATCGGTGGCGTAACTGACAGGGTAGCCGGGGTTGCGATGCAGTGGGGCCCCACGATAACAGGGGCCCCCTAAGCAACATAAATGAAATTATAAAAAGTGTAACATGAAACTAAATAAACAATAATTTTTTTTATAAATTATGCTTTTTTGCTATTGCATTTGCAGATTTGCTTTACTAATGTAACGTAACTCTAACACCAAAGCAAGGAAAAATTTTAAGTATAAAGAAGTTCCCTCATAAAATCTTGCAGTGGTGCCCAGGCATTTTGAGTTACCGGTACGCCACTGCCTTGAACCAAGAACTAGCCTTTCCACTTTAAACAAAAGTGATTTGAGAAAGTTGAAAAATTGGCTCAGAAGTGACCAGATGGGAAGACTATACACTTACCGTTTACTTATTTAACATATCTCTAACACCAAGACATGAAAAAATTTAAAATATGAAAGAACCCCCTCATATTTTAATTGTCATTACTTCACAAAGAAGTTTTATTCATCTAGGTTTCAATAATACAGCAAACATTTTTATTTCTGCTCAAACAAACAAAAATGACTTAGAATTGAATAAACAACAAAACTAAAAGTATGTTTACTTACCGGTTTATTTTTGCACGTTTCCTTTACTTGATCCACGATTGTCTTGTAAAAAAATGT
Organism: Geophilus truncorum; assembly: GCA_034695745.1. Taxonomy (NCBI): domain Eukaryota; kingdom Metazoa; phylum Arthropoda; class Chilopoda; order Geophilomorpha; family Geophilidae; genus Geophilus; species Geophilus truncorum. Next base: position 340 of record JAQFZP010003458.1, on the reverse strand, counting down.
ATCATTGTACTTTTCTTGAAAACACGTGGCAAATATGATGCCATGTTCCTTTGAGGTTATACAGTCAAACTGATTATTATTATAATCACTATGGGATCAATAAAATGCAACAACGATTAACCAAATCTTGATTACGAACAATGATGACAAACTGGTCACACATTCTAACTGAAGCAAATTGCCTAATTTTATATTAAAAAAAAAAAAAAAAATGTATTTTTGCCAATCAGCTTTTAAACCAATCACGTTCACCGTTTACTATGCACTGTAAATCTAAACAGCTAAATTTTAAAGTGTGTAGAGTTGTCGCCATTTTCTAGTCATTTAGAGCAGTCTAAAA
>JAQFZP010003457.1:0-10210 GCA_034695745.1 Geophilus truncorum | reverse complement strand
ATGTTTATTTTATTGAAAAAATTTACAACTTATAAAAATTAATAGTGATTTATTTCACCACTAGATGGTGTTTTTTTTAACAAAAGGCCGAGTAGGCTCCAGTCTATGGGCCTCACATCTTTTAGGGGCCTAGCAACAATATAAAAAAATAAATCAACACAAATAACCTACCGTACAGTATTAAGAGTTAATTTTTAAGGGAGGTGGGCGTTTTTTTATCATTTGCACAAATGCAGCTCACGTGCACCCAGCGGCCCTGTGACTGCAGATGAGTTGTACGTAACAGAAGTTGAAACGGAGTACGGAGGAATATAAAGACGAAGCAGCATCCCGTTGTCAAGGCAACAAACAACAGATAGGGGGATGTGCCGGTTGATGTGGTAACGAAATACGAAAACAGGAAAAGGTATTGCAATAACAACATTTCTGTTTATTCTCAATTAATTAGATCAAAACAAACTCGCAAGTGATGATCAGTATATATGATTTCAGTGTTGACAAAACTTGAATTGAAAAACAATAATTAGTAATCCACATTTTGTTTGAAGATATTTAATGTTTGCTTGATTTTGAATAAATTTTGAGTTAATAATCTATTGGTTTGGTCAGTTCGCACTTTTTTTTTAATATAAGTAAATATAATAATTTTTCAATTCAAACTCTTAATAGGTGAAGGCTGGGTGAATTAACATTGTCGTTACACAAAGCGAAAATAAGTTTATGCAAATTAGCAACAAAAATTTTGAAATCGAAATAAAATATGAAATTAAAATAATTTTCAAAAAAATTTTGAAATTAAAATTGAAGAAAATAATCAAAACTTTAATGAAATACAAAAATTATTTTTTTACTGTTGACTAAAAAACACCTAAGCCCTATTTCTCCATTTCCCCCCCTCCCCCACTCCCATTTGGCCAGTGATGCTCCCTTAAATGTTTGGCTTGTACTGAGCCAAGACCCCCTGTAGTACTACAGAGGGTCTTGCCCGAGCAAGCTTGTCTGCGTAGCTGACCCAACAGCCGTCAGGAATGCACTTGTAGTCGGTGGCGTAGTTGGTTTTGCCTCGCTTCCATTCAAAAACGAGCCGCTATGTAATCCAATGGAAAGTGTTTCATTTTTGGAGCACTTTTTGAATCGTCGTAGCGCTTTAACGGAAGCATCTAAAATCATGAAATAAAGTTTGAAATGTAGCCCAAACATTTCTCTTTCAAAGCATTAATAAAGATTTTTATTTAAGAAATCTTTTTTTTTTTTTTTTTGCATTTAAACGACATTAAGTTTACATTAATTTTGCCATTAGTCATGATTAGTAGAGTTTATTTCCAAAAAAACCAAACTTGATGTTGTTTAGACGCAAAAACTAACCACAAAAATTTCTTTAAATAAAAATCTTTATTAATGGTTTGAAAGAGAAAAGTTTGGGCTACATTTAAACTTTATTTCATGATTTTAGATGCTCCCGTTAAAGCGCTACGACGATTCAAAAAGTGTTCCAAAAATGGAACACTTCCCATTGGAAGCGAGGCACACCAACTAAGGAGCGTCGCCACCGACTACAAGACGCACTCTGGTGGCTGTAGGGTCAGCTACGGAGACAAAAGCAAAGCGGCGTCCAGGGCTCGTGCCAAACCATGCCTGCCATACCCTAGATACCCCTCTACAGGGCCGACCCTAGGCAATTGGGGGCCTTGTTCGAAAGTGGGTTATTTGAAATTTGGCGTTCCCTCTCCCCCTCCCCCTGAATGTTTGGGAAAGTGAAAACCTTTTTTTTTTTTACTCACTTCTTCAAGTTTATCCTTAAATCGTGTCAAAATGTCTGCCATCCCCCTGTAGTTGCATGTTGGAGCCACAGTCCCCTTGGAATTGGCGGCCCCCTTACAACTGGCGACCCTGTGCGACCGCACCATTTGAACACCCCTAAGGCCGACCCTGCCCTTCTGTGTATTCTTTTTACTAATTTTACTACGTTTTTTTACTTTTCTAAATTTTCCTTCGACTCCTTTTCTGCATCTTCTTCAGACTCATTTCTGTATCTTGTTCCGAGGAATTATTTTCAAGAGTGAGGTCGACTACATCTCGATTGAGTAAATCAGTAAATGATTGTTTATTATTTTCATCGCCATCCAAATGTATTTGACTCATTTTTTGAGAAAATTTTGGTCACATTCCTCTTTTCCCATTGATATTATGTCATTGAGTTCATTTAGAGTCCTGTAACTTTTCAAAAAAGTCAAAACGTTTGTCTTTGACCTGCAATTTTATTAAAATTTATATTAATCCCAGATAAATAATTTAACTAGACTCGATTTTTACCTTGTTCTTTCTTCAGTAGACAATTTTTTTTCACCTCAAAAATCATCATTTCGATTTTCTGAATTATTTACATTATTTTACGTGCTCTTTCACATGAAAGAAGAAAAAAAGTCGTGACACTAGGTATCACTTTAATTAAATTTTAATTTTTTAAAATTAGTGTTCAGAAAATTAAACAAAGTTTAAGGACAATTAATTACTTGTTGAAGAATTTGAATAAAGTTGATAGTGGTAACTGATACGGTATGGTACCGTACTGCAGTTCACTTTAAATAACATGTTTATCTCGATACTATTTAATTTAATATTTTATTCTGTTTTCAAAGTGAATAAAATAAAAGATAAAATTTTCAGAATGTGCAACAAATTAAACTATTTCATGAGGAAGTTCGAGCGTTTGAGGTAAAATGGTACCTTATTAATTAATACGGTATGGTAACTTTGTTTCATGTAATGTAGACAAAAAACTACTTTTTTGAAATTATTTTCCGAATTAAGAGATGCATCTATGAAGTGGTGGATGAAATTAAAAACGTATTGATCATAAACGCTAATGCGATAAAGGTCTTCTGGAAGGACAGATGCGACAAATTTAAAATTCGGAGGAATCAATATTTAGTTTATTGCAAATTCTGGAAATACCTGGGGAAAAAAACGACAAAGTGGTAGCCAATAAGAACAACAATTCACAACACTTCGATCAATAAAATCAATAAAATTCAGTAGATTACTCAAAATAACTCGATTTTAATCAAATAATACAATCAAATTTAACGTTAACATTTTGATTTAGTTAAAAATATTTAGTAATACTGTACGCCCAAATGCAACACAAAACAATTTTAAATTTGCGCCTAAATGCAACTCGTGCAAAAACGCAAAAAATGTGCCCAAATGCAACGCGCCCAAATGGAATGTTCTATCGTAGGATAGGCCGTACTGTACTAATAAACGTTTTGCATCAAAATTTTTTTTCCATATTTTCAGCATCGTAAAATTTTTTTTAGCTACGTAGGTCCCATTCTCACGATGATTCTCCAATTGTAAAAGGTTGCTAATATGCTAATGCTCATCCGATCAAAGAGTTCTAAAAACCGAATAAAGGCATAATTCGGTGAATTTTTTGCGAATTCGAAAAATGTTTTTAATTTTATTTTTTTAAATAAATACCTATCATAAAAGTTAACTCTTTTGATGATAGATGGTGCCGTCAGAGATAATATCAGTCTCAAGATACAGGAATAATAGAAGGAAGTGAAGGTGTTTGAAGATATTGCAAATGTAAGCTGGAACGATAGTATTGTTTTTTTAAAAACAAAATTTTAAATTAAATTTCCCGCAATTATTAAAACCTTTCTTTGTTGCCAACAGATGGCGCAGTTGGCTAAGAGAATTCTGGGTAAAACGAGCTACTGAGCAAAATCCCGAAGAAACAGTGAAAAATAGGCTAAATATTTGAATGAGCCGCTGGTAAGTAGGATGCAATCATCAATACAAATTTAATGCTACGATCTTTCGATTTGATAATTAATATTCACTTGGCGTAACGTCTAAGATCACTGAAATTTAACTGTAAATTGACCTCTACCAAAACAAAATACAAACCCGCGCGGAGCTATTATCCGCCATTTTGAGAGAGAAAGTGAAGTCAGCTTGATCGTTTGAATGTATTCGATTCTTCAAAACAAGAATTAAAAGCAATAAAAGAGAATAAATTCTTCTTTACCGAAGTGAAATACAGTCGAATACCCAATGCAATGACTTTGAATACATTTTTTGTAACAAAAACACAAGAATTCAATTCATTGTCTTCGAAGGAAAATAGGAAAATTAAAATAGTAATTAAAACGGAGAAAAAAAGTTTAAATTAACCAACAAAAAGCATTTCAGAGGTGATTTGCGTGTAAAAAATAAATAAATTTATTATTTCTAAGTAAAAGAAATTAATTTTTAAAAGGTTTGTTGTTTTTTAGGTGCCAACTCCCATGACAGGAGATAAATTGAATCTCACAAGTCAGTGAAAAATAACAACCGAAACAGTCATGGAAGCATGTAACGAACAAGTAACGTTAACTGTGACTGGTATAAACGACAGCACAACCACCATAATTTTGAACAGTGACATGCCACAAGCAGCAGCATCATCTGCTGGTTCAACGGAAGGAAAACTTGAATCAACGAACGCCTTACCAGCACTGATGGGAATTTCATCCACAGAACTAGTGCAGTGTTTGGCTGAATTCACAAACCAAAACAACCAAAGTATGACCGTATCGCAACCGATGGAATGTGACGGAAATGCTTTGGAAGAAAATAATTTATCTCTCAACGATCACGTGTGTTTAACAGACGGCTCTGTGTCCTATAATATCGAACGAGTTCTGACACAGAGTGAAATTAACGACTTGGCGACGCAGGAAGAGAACGATATGGTGACTGGCCAGATACTGATGTCGCCGAAAGAAAAGGAATCGACGAATACAATTTTGAACAATGAAGAAGAGAGTTTGCTTTTGGATGCAGACGACGATGAGGAACAAGGTGTTGAAGAAAGAAATTATTCGGCTGATAATAATACGAATGAAGAAGAAAACACAGTTGTTATTGATGTTTCGAATCCGATTCAATTGTGTCATAATTCACTGATTGTTGTCAATGGACAGAAGTGCGTTTTGCAGCAGAATAGTGATACGGGTCAGTTGTTTGCCTATCCGATTAAAGAACCCGAAAAACCGAGAAAGAAAAGAGGAAGGCCTCGGTAAGTTTTAGAAAATTAATGAATGTTTTTAATATTTTATTTTATTTTATTTTATTTTATTTTCTCAATTTTTAAATAGGAAAGTTAAACCGTCTGATGACAATAGTGTTGGTGGCGAAGATGATTCTCAGTCTCAAGATGCAGGAATGCTGGGAGATGAAGAAATAGACCCGTTTGAAGAGGATTTCGAAAAGGGATTAATCGAAAAGTCAAACGAAGGTAAATTTTTTGATTAGATTTTGTTTTGACATTGACATTGTTATTAATAATTATTTTACATTTTAGCTGGGGAAATTGTCAAAAGGAGCACACGAAGACGGAAGAAAACGCGGCAACTAAATGGTAAATGTTATAATTTGAATTTTTATTCAGAAATTACTTAAAAGCTATTTTTTCTTTAGATTATGAAACTGGCGTTCTTAAACTTGAAGGTACGAGTGAAGATGAGGATGATGGTGACGACGACGACGATGAACCACCCTTGAAAAAAAGATTTAGTGGTCGAGGACGAGGTGGACGGCCGAAACGTGGATCTCCCGTTCATGCAAACCGTCCTTTTGTCAGTTTAATGCAGCCAGGTTTGATTAAAATACATTTTACATTGAAAAATTTAATTAATCAAATAAATTATTTATTTTTATGCAGCAAAGCGAGGTCGTGGACGACCGCGCCGTTACGGCAGCAAGCCTGAAACGTCGCAACCGCAGTCTTTTCTCATTCATTTTCCGGAAGGCCAAACGATGATGGTGCAAGTACCAACGGCTAATCTGCCACCTGGCGTCACAGTACAAAGTGTCGCTCAAAACATCGCCGAGTCACTGCATTTGCCGTCTTCACAAGCGATATTCACGACACCACAGACGAAGATTCCAATTGCCATCGCCCCTCGCCCGATTGCCACAAATAGCCCATCTTCGACGAATAGTAAAGACGAAGAAAATCAAGTGACAGTAGTCAAAGATGGGGAATTAGAGGATAGCGTAAATCACGGGAGTGAAGATATCTTTCAATTGGATTCTGTTGAAATGACCGAGAAATTGACTACGCCATCTGCCGATAGCAGTTCAGCTGACCTTGCCAGTGATAAGTTGCTCGAGGAAGAGCAAGATGAGATGAAGGAAAGTTCTGGAACTACTCCCGTTATCTCATTGCCCGATAATGTTGTTCCATTACTCATAAATAAACAAGAGACACCAATTAAAATAGGTAACAATGGATAACAAAAATTTACAGTAATTATTTATAATAGTGTTTTTATTTTGAAGGATTAAAAGCATCTGAAAATGACTTGGAGAAATTGCGGTGTCCGAAATGCGATTTTCAAGCGTATTACTTGCAACAATTTCAAGAGCATCTTTCCAGCCATCCCGATGATGTGCATCGATGCAAATGTTGTTCGTATTTGGCGTTGCAAGAAGATGATTTATACGCTCATTATAAAGTATTTTTCACAAAATTCCTAAAATAATGATTATTTTTAATTTTTTAATTTTCTTTTTTAAGGAGAGCCATCCGAAATGCATTTGTACTGTTTGCAACCACACGGCCGAGCATGCGTACATGATAAAACGACACATGTATCGGCACAGTGATACGGGATGTTCGTGTGAGATTTGTGGGAAAACATACAAGGATCATTATATTCTAAAAATGCACACTAAAATGGTTCATATGCCACCGGAAGTGCTGTTCGAATGCACAGTTTGCACGAAAAAGTTTTCAAGAAAGGCACACTTGAAAAGACATTTGAGGACACACGATCCGGACAAACCGTATAAGTGCAACCTTTGCGAATATAGGTAAAAAGTAAAAAAAAATAAATTAATATAACACCTTTGAATTTAACATTGATTAATATCGCTAGGGGTTGTGAAAAATCTGATATTACCAAACACATGTTGATTCATGAAGAACCGAAACACACGTGTGAAGTTTGTGGAAAATCGTTTCGTCACATAAAAAACAAAGAGTTACATGTGAAAAGGTTACAAATATTAATTTAGTTTATATTTATTTATTTTTATTTATATTTTCGAAATTAATTTTGTAAATTTTGTTTTAGGCATAAAGGTCAACGCGACTATAAGTGCGGTGTATGTGAATTTTTGGGTTATACCTTCACTGACATTCGAAAACACATTGAACGTAAACACAGCGATGCCAAAACTATAATTTGTGAGCGTTGTGGGCAAGCGTTCAAGACGGATGCACTTATGAAGGTTTATTTGAATTATTTGCCGGATTGTTATAATTTCTTTGGAACTTTACTTGCTAGGAACATCAAAGCAACGGCCAGTGCGAGTTGTTTCAAATCGACCCGTCATTTAACGATTCCGATTTGGTCACCGCTGCATCAGAGGGAAACGAAGGGACCAACGACGCCACAGACGGACAGTTAGAGGATATCTCAGACACAACAGTGGCACTATCCGACGGCTCACTCACTACATTAAGTGAATTAGCTGCAAGTGGTCAAATCGTGCTGACCGATGGGAAACTCCACCACATCCCACAACTAGTGGATTCGAGTGGACAGTTGACAATTTTCACAGACGAAGACGGAACGACGAGGATTGCCATGGTTACGAATCAAGGCGAGTTAGCACTGGTGGCAGAACCAGACGGGAGTGGGAAGTGTGACGAGACCGTTGATGGTCAAGTGATAGATGAATCTAAGGGAATAGGGTTTTCCTTAGATGACGACGATACGTTCGAGGACGATGCGTAATTGATGGAAGTATATAAATATATTTTTATTTTATTGTATCGTTCCGACTTAACGTTAGCTGTATATATTTCCTTTACCCTTTAATTTACAATGTTGTATATATATGACGACTGATTCTTTTAAGTAAATTTCAAGACAGTTTTTTTCATTAACAAAACTAAATTTATTTATTTTTTTTAATTTGAATTTTTAAACAAGAACTATTCTTTGAAAACACGAATAACTTTTAAAATCGGTGCCCTGCAAATAGGGCATGGCTGGTCTTTATGTTTGAGCAACTTCAAACACTTGAAACAGCCAATCATATGTCCTGTACTACCATGGACGATACAACCGTCGGAAGGACGGTCGTAGCACATGAGGCACAAAGATTCGCTCGAATCGTTCGATTTATTGGACGTATCTTGCGAAGATGGGCCCGGCACCGCTTCATCGGTGAAAATTGGGATTTCAATTTGCTGAGAAAAATTAAATTCCATTTTAATGCACCAAAAATAATTAAGTTGGAATTGTTTTTTAAGAACCTTAGTATTTCGGTTTTTTGACCTTCTTTTTTGAGCATCTCTTTGCCGTTTCTTTCGCAATCTTTTTGGTGGTCTTTGTCTGTTTTCCGGAAGCCAGTTCTGTCGCAGTTGCCAACATCTTTCACAAAATCGTATTGTCGGGGCGTTTAAACTTTTGCAATGCTTGCACATCCATTTATCACTGTCTGTTATGTCCGGGTCGTCACTTGTGGTCGAGTCGTCTTCGCAGTTACTGGAATCCGCCCAAAAATCCATGTCCGTTTCACCGTTTTCCATGACAAATGCCTAGAAAAATCATAAATATAAAAATAAATTTTAAACTTATTATTTTAAACGTAAAATAAAATAAAATATTATATACCACAGCATCCCCCACCGACGGCACGCTGTCGGTATCCAAATCAGAAGGCAACGAAGAAACTTCGTATTCAAATGCCAATTCTACATCACTTTCAAAGTCATCGATGAGAACCTCCTGGCTGGGTTGAATTAAATCAAGATGTTCAAAATCATTATCCCAATCAGTCAACCTGGCATTGTTATCCCCGTCATCATCATCATCTGCAAAATCATTATCTTCATTGGAGCTCGAAAAGAAATCATCTTCAGAGTCCCGAGCAAAGGCAGTTTCGTAACCCTAAATATTTTAATTAATTATTTAATAAACCACTAAAACAAAATTATTTTGATGCGTAATACCTGTAAACTACAAATAGTTTCAGTTTCACTATCAACCTTAGGCGGAAGACAAATTTCAAAGTAATAATCAGGACAAAACCTCTTCGGATTTGGATTTAAATCCGCTATTTATACACAAATCGTATTAATATTAATAATTTATATTTACATTTTTAAAAAGTTATTTACATTCATCAAATTTCCTTTTCAAAGCAGTTTCTTCCGGATCTGAATTGCATTGGCTATTTCCACTGTCGATTCCACTATCTAAAATAAAAGAAAATGATGAAACTGCTATTCAGGTTGAAGCGTAGATGTGAAAAACTAAACATTTAACAGGTGCAACTAGTGCTGACCCATTAAATGGATCTGTTAAGTCATTCACCTGGTGCAGTTCCTAAAGGTATTAAAAAAGAATGCAATCGCTTTCTAAAATTCGGAAATATCAATTAATTTATGAAATTATTATATAAGAATCAATACTCACAGCGCCCATAATGCGTTAAAAGTTTCTCTTCCAAATACCTGTCCCAATGGGTCGTTCGCAGCTAAAATATTAAGAAAGTTTGTTGGATCCACTAAATGTTTAGCCTTGATATATTCTCCAAGAAAATATTTCAACTGAAAATTGAATTTTAATAAAAAATTAGATCGAAACCACGTAATCAATTTTTTTTACAGCCGCATCACTACCTCAGCAAAGGAAAAGTAGTCTTTCCCTTGGGCACCAACTGATTCAAAAAGACTAAGCAATTCAGGTTTAACGGTAAACTGTGAATAAATTACTCACGATTATTAGCATACATTCAATGTTTTAGTGTTGACATATTTACAATTCTATTATTAAAGCATTTGCTACGAACCTTTTGTATCGCTGGTGAACCCTCAACAACTGCCTTACTGTTATGATTTGCGATACTAGTCATTTAGTACTGCACTGGATGTACTACCAAAGCACAAACTATTGAGCACGATAAAACGTTGCAAATTTGATTACTGCTTTTCACTTTTCCTACGTTTAGTACTTTTCCGATTTACAACACCTCAGTTAACTTTTAGACGCGTTTGGGCACGTTCGAAGCGCACACGTGATTCCCGGTAGCCAATCATAAGCCGATTCTGTGCTAACAAGTATGTTGTCTGCGTATGGGTAGCTGACCCAACAGCCACCAGAGTGCGCTTCTAGTCGGTGGCGTACAATGATGTAGA
>JAQFZP010003456.1:0-10210 GCA_034695745.1 Geophilus truncorum | reverse complement strand
ACAATGCCGCGCATGCGACTTGTTACGCGGTTGTCCATTTCGGGGGGACCCAAGAGGGTCAGGCCACATGTTTTGCCACATTTCCCCTTAGAACTTCGTTGGGCGTGTTCCTTTGAAATCTGGTAAAAATCGCGCCACAAATAACTGAGCCTATAGCTTGGACAGACACACAGACACACACACGCGCGTGCATACTAAGGAATATGTATTTAGATATAGATTACAACATGTATCACAAAACAAAAATATAAGCATATTCTTTTTGGTGTAAATTTACATTCTTTTCACATCTTTGAACTAGTATTTTGTCTAAATTATACCTTTCAGACATCTTTTAGTTTTTTTATATGTAAATTTACACATTTTACACATCTTTTACTCTTGGTAAATTGTTTTTTGGTGTAAATTTACACTTTAGAGCTCAAGACATTAAAGTGCAAACTGATTCCCTTACTTCTATAAAACACACCAGGTGATTTGCTTTTCTTATGAACGGAATGACTTTTAACCGGAGACTTGTTACTTTATCATCACGAGATCACTTTTACTAGTGAAATCGTGTTTCACGGCACGTTAAATATTTAAGTCGATTTGAATATCATCTCTAATTAAATCGCCGGTAGATGGCAGTTTCATATTTAATTCACTGCTCGTTAATCATCCTCTCCGATATTTGCCTCGCCTTTTGTTCTTGATGTTGATTAATGTCCGGTTTCTATTTAAGCACCATCGCATGTGTCCAATTAGTTAAACCGTTCCTGAAGAATAACATAAAATGGAGCTTTAGATCATGTCCGAAATTTAAACGTAAATCAATTTCTAAAAGGAAATGAAATGTTAGATTTAGTCGTTTCTTTTGAAAGGATTTTATTTCTTTTTTAATTTCATTTGGTTTGTTTATGGAGTTAGATATTTAAAGAGAATTTTAAATTTTAATCTAATAAGCTTTGCATTTTATTTTTACCTTGTTAGAAATTTAAAATTTAAATGTTTTTGATATCTGCCTGGGGTTTTATTAGCTTTCTTGAATTGAAATAAGGTTTGTTACGTTGAACTAATATTATTTTTGGGAGTTTGCGGATAATTGCCGGAAAGATCAGCTGTTTCTTTAATGTACTTTAACTCAGAGCTGTTTCTCATTACGATATGCGATCAAATAAAATTTTCTCAACATTTTTCAGTTTTGCCTTGAGTATTGAAATCACTATTTAAAGTGATAGTATCAAGAAATTTTTTTTTTTTTTAAATTTAATTTTAGTAAATCGTAAATATTTACCAAAATATGAAAATCCCATAAATTTTTTTAAAACTTTTGCTGGTTTTTTTATGCTGCAACTTTAATTTTCAAAGTCGTGGTTTTGAAAACGAAATTTTGGAAACGAGTGGCATTCAATATCTTGAAGTTTTTGTGGTTTTTGAAAATAGTTTTTGATACACAAACGTGAAGAAAAAACGATTTTCTAAAAACTGCAAAAGCTATAAAAACCAAGATAATGGGCCAGATTCACTAACGTTTGCTTAACTTAAGCTAAGAATGAGAATAGCTGAGCAAAGAATGCTCAATGTGATTCAGCAATCAAGATAAGTAAATACATAGTGAGTCTCAAACTAATGGTAAAATGATGCCATTTTACTCAGTCTGAGAATGAGTTGAGCAACCTCATGGGGTTGCTCAAACATATCTTAACTTTAAGTAAGAAAATTTACTTAACTTGCTTTTCAGAATCACACTGAGTAAAAATTCTAATTTAAGCAAACGTTAAGCAAATTCTCACACTAAGAATCGTTAGTGAATTCCACCCATTGGGCCCGATTCACTAACAATTCTTAATTCTTAGCTAAGAATAAGCATAGCAAAGTACACTTTGCGTAACTTGATTCACGAACAGGGTTTAGCAATGCTTAAAGTTAAGTCAAGATACGCGACTACTCTATCCAGGTTGACAGATACGCCACCCGTGTTTTCACACTGCAAGTGTTGCAAAATGGAGGTTAAAAACATAGAATCACCATATAAGAGAGCAAGAGCTGCAAATTTCACGATAGCAGAAAAAAAAGTGCTTGTGCAGGAAGTTAAGTCAAGATAAGCGATTAGATCGACTACTCTATCCAGGTTGATAGCTACGTCAGCTTTAAGTATTCCTTAGTGGATTTAAGTGACTTCCTGAGGTGGCTTAGACTTTACTTAAATTTAAGCAAGTAAGGTTACTTAACTTGATTTTGTGAATCATGATAAGATAAGTAAAAATTCTTATTTTTACCTTAAGTTAAGCAAATTCTTATGCTTAGCATCGTTAGTGAATCGTGTCCATGGAATGCCACTATTGAGAATTGTGATGAAAAAGCAGCCGCCCAGAGCAAACCCCATGCTACTTCCAATTGCTTAGCGCCATTTGATGTTTATTTTCTAACTACAATCAACTCTCTTATATCCGGACATAGGAGGGGTTCGGCAAAAATGGCCGGATATAGGAGGTGGCCGGATAAAAGAGAGTAATACCGGAGTTGCACGATAGGGGTGGCGCCATCTGGACGCAGATGCGCGCAGTGGATTGTGGGATTGAAAATAGTACTACGGTAGGCAAATATCATAGTATATTTAGTATTTGCTTACAATTTCAAAATATTTGTGGCAATTATGACAACTGTTGTTTTAAAAATTATTACCGTACAACATGGTTTGAGCTATAGTTTTTATTAAAGTTTTTCTTCTATTAACGAATATTTCTACAGAAAAAAAATCTTTAAAAAATTAAAAAATGCCAAAACACAGATTTTTGCATTTTTATAATAATTTTAGAAGAAAGTATAGAACAAAACTGATTTACATCAGATGCCTTTAAATAAACAACAATTTTCAAATTTTAAAAGCTCGAAATCTGTATTTACAGTATTTTTATTTTTATTTTCATCAATATACAGTAGGGCTGTGTGATATCACGATATGTTGTATATATCGCGATATTTAATTGATATTCATATTCATATCGCTAAGAAAAAAAAAGCGATATACCGTATCGCAAATATTGAATATCGCGAATATTTCAAATATCGCGATATTTGCAATAGTCGCCATATTTGTAATATTTACAATATTTGTAATATTGCAAATTTTAATATGTTATAAATTAAGTGAGAAGTGAAAGAAAAGTAAGGGAATTGGATCAATTCATGCCATTAGATGTTTATACTTTACTTACAGTGCTCACTCTTGAAGTAATCTTACTCCATTTTTTGTTTTTGTTAATTTCTGCCAACGTCCAACAGCAATCGTAATTTGTAATCAACTAATCATCATTTACTAATCTGTATATCTCGATATCACACATCGTGATATCGCAAATATCGCGATATATCGCAAATATCGCGATATATCGCAAATATCGCGAAACCACAAATATTTTGAAATTGTAAGCAAATACCAAAAATACTATGATATTTGCCTACCGTAGTACTATTTTCAATCCCACAATCTTTTGCGCGCATCTGCCTCCAGATGGCGCCACCCCTATCGTGCAACTCCGGTATTAGTATAAGTGTAGTGCGACATTGAAACGGTTTGGAACTTTTGGCCGGATAAAAGGGGTGGCCGGATATTACTATAGTCGGATATAAGAGAGTTGACTGTATTATGTCACAAACAAACACTGGTTTAAGATTTTTGTTTTGAAGCAGCTGGACTTTAAACTTAAAAATTTTAAATAATTTTTACAAAATTATCTATATACAGTCAACTCTGTTATATCCGGCCTTATGTGGGACTAGGAAAGGTGGCCGGATATAGGAGTGGCCCTATACAAGGGTGACTCTTTCATATCTGGCCATCAGTCATTGGCCAGTAATGGCCGGTTTATGAAGAGTTTTTATAAAAATATAGCTGATTATTTAGTTGTATATTTAGCTTACTTTATCTCACTTAATTTTATCTATGCATGATAAAATAAGCGTTTTTCATGTCATTTCCATGTCATTAGGACGGGCGCCATTTTCACAATTGCTGATATGACGTCATTTAAGCTTTTCGATTACTCGTTTATAGATGGTGCAGGTTGCAAAACAAGACTGCGCATGTCTTGTTTTTGCAATCTGCTGCATCTATAAAGGAGTAAATGAGTAAACGAGAAGCTAGAATAACATCATATCAGCAATTGTAAAAATGGCGCCCGCCGTTAGGCGAGCGACAACACGGAAAATAACAGTTTTCCCGGATATAAGGGAGTTTTTTCTACTCTGCGGCCACCGGCCGGTGGCCACTGGTCGGTTATAGGAGGTGGCCAGATAAAAGAGAGTAATTAGTATAGTGCGACATTGAAATGGTTTGGGTTCGGAACTTTTGGCCTGATAAAAGAGGTGGCCGGATATTACTTTGGCCGGATATAAGAGAGTTGACTGTACAATATACTCTGTACTGTACGGTACCATAAGCAATGAAGCATACACAAAATATATGCCATAACCTAAAGTTTTATGTGTACTTGCAAAGTATTTGAGTTTTTTCTTATAAGGTCTTTAAGACTCTTAATTTGAAAAAGTTATTAGTAATAACTTTTTCACAAAATTTTTTTTTATTTCGTAATAACTTATTACAAAATAAAAAAAAATTTTGTTTCTTAAAAATCCAGCAAAATATTTTGTTTGTTTTCATTGTAATAAATTTTTCATTCGAAGCACCGTAAATACTGCAATGCCCTTTGTAAGTAAAAGAGATCTTCTGATTTGCACTGTGGAAATTTCACTTTGATGTAAAAAATTGGAATTTTCGTTACTTTTAAGAGAAAATTATTATAGTTTGTGTCAATTGTAATTCCAATGTGATAAAAAGCAGTGAAATAAACATGTTAAAGGGACTCAGAAAAGACATGGAATATCGTGGAATACATGTAGACGTATTATATACAATACAAATTCCATTGGTTCCAGATTTATCAGACATCCTGTAGAATAAATTGATTTATTAAATTAAAAATTGTTAATAGTTTGTTTCTATTGAAAGTGAATAAAAGATCAAAGTATAGAAATAGTTTAAAAAAAACACAAATAACCAGTAACATAATTAAAATTACCGTACCTTACATGCCATTTGAGTTTTCGAAGTATTCTTTCTTGAATTTCCCTTCATAAAATTTTATATTCAATAAATGCGCTTTTAAAATTATGATATCAAGGTAACTGATATTTGATAACTTCTGAAGAAAATGCTCGAATTTCCAAGTAATTGGGAAACACTAGAAGATACTTAAACTGTAGTATGGTCGAATCTCATTATAACAAATATTAAGTGATCAAAAAATTCATTCATTAAATCATTATAATGAGAATTTGGTTGTAATAAGGTTTTAACGTTTGTAGCTGTAGTGAAAAAAAGAAAAAAAGTGAGCTTTGATTTTCAAGTGTTATGTAGTTTCATTTGAATAGCTTCAACACTAAAATAAAACACAGATTTGTTACCTATATTTAAAACATTGTGAAACAATGCCATTTTCTTCTTGTAGATCAAGTTACATTTAAAGAAATCTTTACATTAGTCTAAAAATAAAAGTTACAAATTGAATAACCTTGAAGATGAGCTTTAAGGTAAAAAATGATGACATTATAAATTATTGAATTTGTCTCACATTCATAATTTTTGAAATATTATAAAAGAATCAGAGTTTCGGGATATCGCTGTACTATCAAATAACTATGAAGTATGAATCAAATAAACTGAGATGTCATTCCATAAATAACATTTTTAATATTTCAAAAAATGTCTAAATTAACAAGTAAGTGAATGTACCAGCAAATATTGAATACAAATGATGACGATACATAGATATACAGTATAAAAAGCAACAGTGTATTTTTTTGGTTAATTTTTCAAACCATCTTTTAAAAAATACATTATATGGGCTTTTCATCTAAACTCATTATAGACCAACACTTCTATCAACTGTTTTACAACAAATAAAAAAATTCAAGGTCGAGAAAAGAAATAACATCAACTCAACACTAATACCTCCAAAAATTGGTCAATTCCACATTTCACTTCCATCTTTTTTGATTTGGACAGTTTTCAAAGGACGGAACAAATTGAAAATGTTGACAACATTTCAAATTTTTCCCTTCACTTTTAATCATACTTGAGATAAGAATAAGGAGGCGAGGCAGCCAAGTGTAATCATCACGCTTCGTTTCGTCTTTATTATTATCTGTTTTCTCTTCCTTTACCTTTTTTCTTGTCCATTTTTATGTTTTTTTAAAAAATAACAAAAGCAAATGAAAAATAAAGAAAAATTACATCAATTTGTGTGCAGTTGAACCTCGTTACAACGAACCTGCTTATAACAAAGTCTTCAAAATTCCCGATGTTTATTTTGTTTAACGAACTTTGCATATTACAAAAAACTCGTACGTTATTACTAGGGAATTAGAAAAAACTTTGTCATGAAGAAACGGACACGTGAAGCTCCAAAACTTTTAATTAGTAGTAATATCACAAGTACTAGGACGATAATCGAATTAATCGCATTGGCACGAAAACTTTTGCCTGTTATTTATTAATCTGACAAAAAAATTGAGTGTCAATGCGAATAATGCACTTAGCTCACTAGTACGAGTGGTATTTGGGGATTATTTCACACGTCTGAAATAATCATATAGTGTGTTTGTAAACTGTTTTGGATTTCAGAGAAGCTTGTTGGGATTTATTAATCCAAAACAGTTTTGGTACATCTCATCTTGGATTCTGTATTACAGTTATTACTAAAGCCCCCACTAGAGAGCGTCTGATGTACTTTTTATATACTCCCAGGTTGGGAACTGTTAGTATGTATTGAATAAATGAGCTTTTTGAACAAGCAACACTAATTTCCATCACCTTTTAATTCTACAATGACAATTATTTTTTTTTATACGGAGAAAAAAGTTGTTACAACAAAATATTTTTTGTCTCCAGTGTTCTGTTGTAATGGGGTTCAACTGTACTATATATTAAAAAAAATTTTTTTCTTTGTTATTTATTTACATTGAAAATGTGTTGGGTGGCTTCGCTGCTAATACTTTGCAGAAATAAACAATTTTACCTGAGAGCGTAACTTACACTAGCAGTTATTTGTATCACAAATTGCAGCGTATTTGCCTTTTATTACACTCATTTGCTGCAGCACATTGCAGGGATTTAGCTGCGAAATTGGATTCTATTTTTAAGTATTTTAAAACAGTACCAGGTGGTCGAGGAAATATTGTGCATGTGCAAGGCATATTTTTATCCGAGCAAATATTTGATGGTTAAAGCTTCTTGATATTGTATGTCACCGGTGCAATTTCCAATTTGCTTTACCGTACTGCTTTGGTAGTTTGTGAGTAATGATGGATTAATGGTGCTATATTAATATCATTTGGTAGATTTCAAAGGAAATTTGAACGTGGGTTATATATTTTATTTGAAATTAACAAATTATTGAGTAAATTGAGGTAAATTTGGTAGAAATTTTATACTTTGTTTTAAACATGGGATGTCATTTTAATTTAACTTGTACGTTGACATCACAGTGAATACAGTAGGTGCGTTCAATTTTGTTAAGGCTAATGCAATTGACGACGAAATATCGATCAAAGAATGCGACATCTACAGTTACAATCCTGATCTTACTTCTGATCCTTACGGAGAGAAGTCATATAATTTACTTAAGTGTTTTGAGCACATGAAACTATCTAAGTGATGCTATTTAAAGTGATCGAATCTTCAACAAAATTTAAAAAACTCATAAAATTGATTTTTTTGTCATAATTTCATATTTTAAGATTGTGGCGGGAAAAAGAAAATTTGAACAGGTCTGAGAAGTTATGACGACATAGCAGAATGGTGGGACTAATTCTTTGCCTTTCTCTTGGTGTGTTTTTCTAATTCTAGTTAACCAACACCGCATCTGTTGTTAAATTTGTATGTAGACGCTGACTGCTGTGACGATACGACCAAGAATGAGGTCAAGACTTCCTTATCAAATTTAACTTACAAATTTTAAATAAATTTCTGCAAAAAAATTAAATTTTATAAATTAAATTATACATTTTTTTAAATTTATAAACAAATTTGAAAGCACCTACTAAAATCACATCAAATAATGGGATTTAAGAGCTAGTCTTTGATCGACATATAAATATTCATGTAAAACATTATGTATTTACAGAACATTTCACGCTTTATAGGCAAAATGACGTCATTATAATAACAGCGTACTCAGATTATTAGCTCACCATAAAATTGCAAATAACTTAAAAAATGTGTGCAAATTACATTGTTATTGCATATTTGTAACTTATTTGATAGTACCGGTATACAAAACTTCTTTAATAAAAATTACTCAGTGTAGTAGTATTCTTTTAATGTTCATTTTATGTCAGAATTCTGCTGTTATAGCAATTAGTGCCCAAGAAAATACTGTAAATGTCAAAATTAAATTTTTTATGGAAATGAGATGTTCTTAGTATCAGTATAAAATCTACCAAGTTTAAAAAAATTAGCATTAGTTTTTCTATTGATTCTAAGGTGTCCTATTTTCAGGACTCTGGGCACGAATGGGTACGTGTTTTATTCTCATGGTTGTAAGTCACAACCATTCAGCAAAACCAACCATTGGGATTATTATAGCAAAAATGCAGTATTTGAAAATCAAATTACAGAAAATGCTACTAACATTATGAAATGCAAGAGTTGCTAGTTGCTACTAAAATAATCACGTGGATTTCATTTGTTATGGTGGTATTTGAGCTATATCGGTTTCATGAAGTTATTGCCATTCTCTAAAACGTCAACAATATCTTGTACAGTGAATGTAAGCATTGTTCAAAGCTGATTTACTATCACTAATGTTAAATCTTGGCATCATAAGCCTTATATACTCCATAAGTAAACATTTCAAGTGAAGTAAGACTGGTCATAAAACCAATGAAATAAATTACCACATCTAAAATTAAATATAATATTATAATTATAAAACTGTTATAAAATAAATTTTAATTTAATTTTATGCCTTATTATTGTTTCACAACTGCTAAATGCAACTATCACTCATTATATAAACCACATACCCATTTGTGCACTGAGTCCTGAAAATAGGACACCCTCAGTTTTTCCCATTTTTCCACAAAAAAATTTCTATGTTCTAGAAATGTGAAAATAGAATTTTAAAGTAAACTAAAATAATACCGGGTGTTCCAAAAAGAAGGTAACAAAACTAAAAATTAATTTAAAAAAAAGTAATAATGATGCAGTATTGCTATTGTAGAACTATAATAAGTAACTCAAAAAGTTTTTTTTCCCAAAAATAGAGGGCGCTACAATTTGTTGATTCGGCACTACAGTTAAAAAACTAAGAAAATGGCTACTCCATAGGAAAAGGCTGTGTGTCATGGTTTATTGAAACTAAGAGTGCAACAACAGTGCAAAGAAGATTTAGAACTGAATATGAAAGAGATCCACCTTCACGAAAAACAATTTACTCAGCATGATATTCAGTTCTAAATTTTCTTTGTGTGATATTTTGTCGCGTGGCTTTAAACGTTTGCACTAGTTGTGGATATTGCATCGAGATCTTTGCTCATTAAATTGTTTACAGCGTTGGCTTTTAAGTGTGAACTCTTTGAACTTTAAACCATTAGGTTTTAGCTAAAACTTTAAACTTAAGCTTTCTTTTGTGGAAAAGCTTAGTTGATGTTCTCTTTTATTAGATAATAGAGAATAGATAATTAGAAGAACGTTAAAATAATTTTTTTTAAAGTGTCACACAAATATTTTTTTTCAAACTTTGGTGAAAGTAGAATCTTCACTAAAATTTAAAGATTGCTAAATTTAGTTTTTTTGAAATTTATTGTTTTTATGTCATAATTTCATGTTTTAAGATTGTGGTGGGGAAAAATAAAATCTGAAAAGGCCTGTGTTCCCCTAATTTCAATTAATCAACGCCATCTATTGTTAAAATTTTAAATAGACACTAGGTGCGTTCAATAGGGGACTATTACCCTGATTTTGTGGATGACCTCGATTCTCCCGATTACTGAGAACCGGAAGTGACGAAAATTTCGTCATATTTTGAGAATCGTAAATCAGTAATCGAAAATTTTGTCGATTCTCTCGATTAGCAAAACAGATTCTTCTAAATAAGTAAAATGTCTCACTTTTCACGCTAAACAAACTTAAAATACATCTAAATGCATGAAATTAATAAAAATA
>JAQFZP010003455.1:0-10212 GCA_034695745.1 Geophilus truncorum | reverse complement strand
ATTATTTTTTTTTTTATTTTTTTTATTTTTTTTTTTTTTATTTTTATTTTTTTTTTATTTTATTTATTTTTTTTTTTATTTATTATACTTCTTTACCTTATAAGGCAAACTACTTTCAATCACTCAACCCATTTTCTACGATCAATTTGCTGTTAGGTCGTGTACTTATCTTTAGTTGCCGTTACTTAAAGTGAGTGATTTGCCTCGTTCGGAATTGAACTGCTACAAGTGGTTAAGAAATGAATGAATGATAATAAAGTTCATTTCACACACTTGGATGTTTATACGGAGTGAAACAGTTTCGAAATATTGATTTGGGTGGCTTACAAGTCAGTCAAGGCAGTGTCTCCTCAATTGTGACTAGGGTGTGCGCATGCGTGCCGCTTTGAAATTCAATTCGGAACGAAAAAGCTAAACTTAAAATTTTCAGGCGTCAATATGAGAACTGTCATTTAATGTGATTTAATCTCGACTTAGTGTCGGTTGAATTTTAAAACGAAATTGGGAAACCGAGTTTGCAATAAGTGTGTAATTATTAAACAAGCTCGGCAGTCTCGAGTGGCCTAAAGTTTGATGATTTTAGAGCCGCTGATGCAGTGATCGCAGGATTTTGGAATGATTAATTTATTAAACGGATGCGGAATAATTGGTTTACTCTTTTGACAGGCGAAGGTGAAGCAGACGAAGAGGAAGAAGGTGAAGGCGAAGGAGACGACGATGACGAAGACGCGTAAATAGGCTTGTTTGATTGCACTACCAAATTCTTAATAAAAAAAAAAAATACAAACAAAAAAAAAATGTCATTCACAACACGTGTCTTTGCTCCGAAGTGGTTTGGTAGTGATTAGTGTCAGGAGATAATTTTAATTTATCGGTACGAAATTTTTAAGTTTATGTAATAATAAGTATGTAAGGTCTACTTTTATCTTGTACATTTTTTGAGCGTTCTTCCTTGAAATTTTTCGATTATATCGGTGCTCTAAAAAGGGAGATTATTGTTTTTTTTATTTTTTATTTTGATAAAAGGCAAAATTAATTGGAATTGTCTGCGTAGTGGTTTTTTAATGAAAAAAAAATTTGAGTATTTTCCTGCCATTAATCATTTCTCAACCCTTTCATTGTGGATGAAAGCAAACATACGAGCAAGATGTACTTCATATTCCTCATAGGTATAAATTATCATTAGTTTGTATTTGCCTTTTCCCCAATACCCCTTTTCCCAAATTTTTCCCTTCTAAAACATCCAGAAATAAAATTTCTCATCATTGCATATAAAAAAAACTGTCAAAAAAATAATTAAAATTAAAAAAAAAAAATCTTGGAATTCAGACATGAAATTAGTGCTAATTTTTGCTGATAGTATATCTGCAGTTGCACTTTTTTTTTAAATTTTATTTTTAAGTTTAAAAAAAAAATCACTTTTTCAGCATGTTATTATCAAAACTGACTTTCTTTGACTTTTAGTTTGATTTACTGTTGATGCAGGATTAACTTTTTTTTTTTTTTTTTTTTTTTTTTTTTAAATTTTGGAATTTATGTAATTTTTGGAACATTATTTTGTGTTGCCAGTAGATACCACACCCAATGAAATGAATAAAAAAAAAACTTGCTTACTTTAATTTAGAATTGGTAAAAAAAAATGTTTTTTCTGCTTTTGTATTCAACTTTAGCCATTCCATTCTTAATGGATGCATCACAATGCAGTGAAATTTGAGTCAATCTGTGAGAAATTATTTTTTTGCATGTTTTTTTACTTTTATTAGCAATACATAACTTTTTTTTCAGTTATTTCGAGGTTAATTTGTTTGGTTTTACATGTATATCTGCAATTATTTAGTTTGTAAAGCGTGTAGAATGAATTGTATGAAAGTAACATTTTTAGTCCCATCATTCAAATCAATGTGTACTATGGCTATTCAACGACTTTTGGAAATATGTGCAAAACCAAACTAAATGAAATGATACATTTCCATCATCATAAATTTTTTATTATTATTATTATTATATATATATTATAATTATTATGTAATTATTATATATTGCAAAACAACAAGTCCTTTAGTGGTATCTGCTGGTAGCGCATAGAATTTGTGTGTTTTTATTGTGACAATTCCTACATCATATAAAATCCAACAAGAAAGGAAAAATAAAATACAAAATCATCATAAAATGACATGAAAAAAATCTATTTCTGTAAAAATACCAAAAAATCTTACTTAAAAGGAAAAAATACCCATTTGTTAAATATAATAATTAGCAGTTGATTAGTTACAAAAAAAACTGTTCTTTTTCTAAATTAGAATTTTCTGTAACTTTAGTTTGGACACACTTTCAGCAGTTATAGAAATGTTTCTTACTGATCTGATAATATTCTTCGTTTTATTTAATTTTTTGGTACTGTGCACGTTTGGGAAATTAATGTTGGTAGTAAAAGCTTTGGGGGTTAAAGAATTATCTGGAGTATTTTGTAGTAATTATATGGAGTAGGATTCAGGGACCAGGACAAATACCTTGTAGAAGCCAATACTTTTGATACAATGACTACTCGTAATGATTTTGATAGTTGAAAGAGAAAAAGAAATGAAAAAAAATGTTTTTGTTACGCGATTTTGTTTTGATTGTGCTGAAAGTTTGTCTGATTGAAGTTTGTACTTTATCATTTTTTTACAAGAAAACAAAACGAAAGGTGTTCTCTCCCTATCCCTATCCTTATCCCTATAACCCTTTCCCGACATTGCACTCATCACTTATTCAACTTTGTATTCTCCAAGACAAAGAACGAAAGCGGTTTATCAGGAAATAATAAAGTGAATTTGTCCTGTAAAGTTTTGGCCTTTTTTTTTTTTTTTTTTTTTTTTTTGTTTGTTTTTGTTTGTTTGTTACGGTTACAAATTTAATTTCGTTTTAAATGAAAACAAACTTGAACGATAAAAATATGTTGTTCTCATTTCGTTATTGAATTTCAATCGATATTTCACTCAAAAATTGAGAATTTGTTATTTAGAGAATTCCAAAATCAAAGTTTAAGATGGCTCTTAATTTGAAGATGTGAATGGACTCAGTTTTTAGTTGGGATCAATTCAAATGACAAGTTTTGTACAATGTTAGTCGTGCTGGAGTCCTGGAGAGTATACATCACCTTGAGCGTTGCTTTTTTGCCGATTGCATTTATGAAAACAAAAAATCAATCAAGAGGTGACATCAATTCAGTTTTCAAAGGCAATAAAGCCAGCCAAAGATTCTTATTCTAGAGGTTTGTGGATTTTTTTGCAATTTACAGATGATTTTTTTTTTATTAAAAAGAAGACTTAAAGTTTGGTTTTCGTTGTAATGAGATTTTTGTTATGAACCCGGTAACTGTCAGCCACTACATACAACTTAGAACTGTCCTTGCAAAGTTGGCAATCTTCAAAATTAGAACAAAATTTGGCTGAATTGGCAGTGACTGTTTGTCAAAGTCACAAGTAACATAAATTTTTTATTAAATGAACCGACCATCGACCAGTTTTTCCTCCAGCAGTGTGCGTGGTAGAAAAATGGTTATCCGAGCGACCTTTTGGTAACCATGACTTACAGATACTAAAGTCGAAGCGTTATGCAAATCACTAAGCTACACTTCAACTTATATAAAATAATTATAGATTTTTAATTACCGGTACCATAGTTCTTATTCCTTTCTGTTACTTATTTCTCGCACACTTCAAACAGGAAATGAGAAGAAAAAACTTCGAGATTGCTATGCAAGTCAAATTACCTACGTTTAAAATCTTTATTTACAAAACTTTTTATTCCATCAAAACAGAAATTAATGAAATCAATTTTTCCAGGTCAAAACTTCTTCGTCGGTTTGAGACTGACTTTCATTTAACCTGTGGAAACTGGTAATGGCCATGTCATCTCGCCATTGGTGCATCAAATCTAAAACAGTGGTAGGAGTCGTGCAACTATCACTATCATCGAGCCCCTTTGAAAATGGAAAAGTTTAAAAAAGAAGTTAAGAACTAAGTAGGTATCTTATTAATTATGCGACATTTAAATTTTTACCAATATCCACGGATGACTAAGAATTTCAATAGCTTTTAAACGATAGGCTGGGTCTAACTTGTGACAAGTTCATAGCTGAAATTTTTATATTTATCTATAAAAATCGAATTATTCACGCAAATAAAGTGCCGAGAAGCCAGAGATTCAGTATAAGGCGGGTAATTGTTTTCGAGAAGGTAAATGACTTAAAAAATCAAATGCCTTTGATGTAAAAATAAAAATAGGTGAAAGGGTGTGTATGAACTATGAAGTATGGAAACCGGGATGGAAACACACCTCCATTGTTGGAATATCGCCAAGATGGACTGTCAAATTTGAGGAGACCAGTTGTGATTTGTCGATACAAGTCGGGTAGGCGTTCGCTCAAAAGTGGTGGCGATCCGGACAACCTGTAGAAGGTCATAGATAAATAGGTATTAAGGAATTAATAAGTTAAAGGAGGGGGTTTATTGAGGGAATTAGGCAAATTTTCACGCATGCATACAGGGTGAATATGATTTTCCCACATGCCCAAATGTCGCATTGTTGACTACCGGTATATGTTGATTTTTCCTGGATTATTTCTGGCGCTTTAATTTGTTCAGATAAAAAAAAAAATAAATAAAAATAATTTCTTTTAAAAATAAGTTTGGGAAAAAACAGTAAATAAGAGCTAAATGTAAACAATTTGCTTCAAGGAAGTGATTTCAAGCTGATAAATTTCAGGAATTTTTCCCCAAGGATTTTGGGTAAAATATTGCAGTTAGATCAAAAATATTTTCATAGAATTTTTTTATTGGTGTAACATTGAAATTTTATCTGATATAATGTACGGGGAAAATTTTTTTAAAAAAAGGTGTCGTTATTAGTCTTCATTAAATTTGAAGATTTTTAGCACTTAAAACCGCACTGAGATTGAATTTCAAAAATCTTTCATTCCACTAAAACCCAAGTCAAGTATCAAGACTTCAATTTATCCAACCTACTGCACCACCTGTGTGTGTATAATATCGATTGACTCGAATTTACAAGGACCATGAGTTGAGGCTAAACGTCTGGCCTTCTACCAAAGGGAAATAAATCACTTGTATCCTCAAACAAGGTTACATTCAATTCTAACAATGCACTCATGTACGTTGGAGTTCCACAAAAACATCTCAACAAGTTCTCATGACCGATTCTTCCTTTCACAACGGATAAACCGAAATCAGTCACCTGAAAAATAAAAAAAATGTTTAATTATTTGGAAAGTTTAATTCTAACAGTAAGGGGAAAAATAATTACGAAATTAACAATTCAAATTACAAAATAAAAATTGTTTGTTTACAAATCACAAAGACTCGAAAGTGGAAATTGTGATTTAAGTCTTTTAACGTCAATTTCATGCATGATTAATACTTTTCCAAGGTCTAACACCTAAATAATCGACTAAATTTGACTTGATGTAGACGTGGTTATTTTTAATATCGCCGTTCTGTCACTAGAGGGTGCGCATAGAAGGTCTTTTAAATGTCAACTATATTTTTTATATAGTTTTTTTTATAATTTTTTTTATATTCTTATCGATGGTTTTCATATCGAAAAAGCATTGAGTAATGTCAAAGTCGTTGAATGATTGCCTATTTTGTGTAAATACGATGATGTTTGAATAAATATTACAAGTATAAAGAAGTTGACCGCATTATATAAATGTGTATAACAAGAAGTCGTTGCTGAAATCGACCATTATCCTCATTTAAAAATGTTTAAAATTTATTTCATTTCCGTATTTTTATTTTTATACCTTCACAAATAATCTATCGGAAGTATCAGTCGGGTTTTTCCCGACTAAAATGTTTTCTAATTTCAAATCCCGATGAACAATTCCTGCAATTAGAGAAAAAAAAATATTTTAAATGTTATGTTACGGTATTTGTTGAAAACACAATAAAATTAAAAATAAACTCTAGCATCATATCCGCCAGATGGCTCCACACCTTATTTTTTCATTTTTTTTTCTTCTTCTCCTTCTAAAAGAAAATTCCCATCCTACCCCAAAACGCAAAGTAAACTCTTCCAACCAGCCGATATTACTGTCAGTAAGGTAAAAATGTGAAATTGTTTCAATTTTTGCGAATATAAATCATAATATTGAGGAAGTTGATGCAATAGAGAATTTTTCGTTGCCGACATAAAATGGGAGTCTGATCTCTCTGGCGTGTTGCCAAGCGACTCGTTGATTAGGAGGTTGCCATGGGAACCGGAGGCAACCTTTCCCAATGCAATTTTTTCACAACTTGAGGCTGCATTTTATTTTACGGGAACCTGTTTAGAGAGGACGACAAGCCCCAAACCAATAAAGACCATTATTCCTTACCAAATTTGTCCCCATTCAACATTTTAAGCCGTCAATTTTATGAAATTGGGAACTGTGTATTCCGAAACAAATTGGAGTAAATTGTGGTACCGGTATGTCTATAAAGAAATTCATATTTTCTAGTTAGCCTCTAAAAGTGTATTATGACTCTATTCGTGTTATTAAGGTTATTATATTTAATTGGGCATTTAATACTATTAATTACTGTACCCGTAATAATAAATATAAAACGGTTTACACTATTATTATTTCGGTGTTACCAAATCGGAATTGATTTTTTTCTCTTTAGCATTGTCAGTTTCCAGTATTGATTACGGTTTACTGTGTTTAAAAGGATATAAAATGACTGATCACAGAAAGCAGTAAGTGCAAATTAAGTTTTGTCAATGTTGCTACAACAACATTTCATGCTGCTATTTTTATTTCCTACTGAGTTTTTTAAAAAAAATATTTAAAAAAAATTTTTTTTTTTCTTCTTGAAATTTTGGTAAGGAAAATGATGACATTCACTAAATTTCTTAATTAAACAAGACAAAGTGAGTGATGATAAATTTTCAAGTCTTTGTTCCACAACATGAGAACAAGGTTGGTATGTAAACCTCTTGAGCTCTTGACCTCAATGAATTTAGACCTTGAGGTTTTGAAACATCCAAATGAAACATGCAGTTAACTGACTACTGCAGTGCCCACCCTCACTGTGTGTTGGGTGATGCAATTCTCCAACCATTACCTTCCTCAAAAAATCTTCCATTGAAATGTATTTTATTCCAAGCAATGGAAAAAATCAACAGCTGAAGGTACTAAAAAATGCTGGAATTTAGCACATTTTTTTCAGACTTTGATACATTTCTGTAAATATCCTGCAGATGCAAAAAAAAAAAAATAAATAAAAAAATAAAAGAGAGAAAAAAAAAAAAAGAGCTATTTCAAAGCATTCTATATAAAATAAAACCATTCCTTCGCAACCTGTGGCAAATTTCTAAAACTTGTTTTGCTGGTTTTTCAAATTTCGCTAAATATCTAAACACATATTTTTCATATCTGCGTAATTTTATTACCGTACTAACCATTTTTATGCAAGTGAAGAAACAACACTGAGCATATTTTTTAATCACAACTCTTGTATCTACTTCGGAAAATGTCCCTTCGAAGCGGAAGACATCTCTTAAAGCTCGAGGACACAATTCCAGAACAAGGTAAACTTTCTAATTAAACAAAAGTATTTAGCGTAACAACATTAGTTTGTAAATCTAAAGCAGGTTATGGTAATATGGTATATTATCTCAGGCGTTTCAAATATTTCGTGGATATAAATAATATGTGGGAGTTGTGTTGAATCATTTTTAAAATTGTAATTTCTCTCTAATAAATTCACCGATTGTTTTCCAGCCTATATATGGTTGAATAATTTAATATCAACTTAAATTACGCAATCTGTAATACCTGGTCTTTTACCCAGTGCTTATTTCCTCTGCTTTGAAAACAGTGCCAAAAGACCTTTTGCCCAAATATTCCCCTTTCTTATATTCACTCAGGAGGTGTTCATCGTCTGGATCTTGACTTAATGGGTCTGGGTTGCAAACGTTGGCAAGTCAGCGTGAGAATGCAGAATGGTGTTGTTAACTCTTCCAACATGTCTTTCTCACTTACAGTCACCGGCTAAGTTGTATGATCGAATTAGTTTCGGATGTGTAATTACATTATTTCAGATTTTGATTTGGATATCGATAACGAACAAAACGGTTCTATTTTCTTTTACTTCGATTCACGCGCCATTTTTGGAATCAATTGTTTGTGTTATCACGCAACAATGTGTATTTTACAGTTGATTTGTGGAATAAAAATACATTTTTTAAATTAACTTGTAAATTTAACTGCTTGGATTTTATTTCACATTTTACAATTCCAGTACAATGTAAGGAAGACTATGCATGTAAAACTCAGGGCAGTAGACGTCTATAAATTCACCTGAAAGTAGAGTTTTACTTATTATTGTTGTGATTTTATGTTTGTACGGTTTAAATTTATTACCGGTATGCAGTTTGCGCATACGGAAATGTCCAATCATGCTGCCACGAGAGGTGGAAAAACTGGTACAGCTAGTCCACGAGAAAGAATTACCGGGTCGCATTATCGGAAATTCACCTCGAGAAGGTAAAGGTATAATAAAAATTATATTACTTATTAAAATCAGCCTTTGAAATGTTATTGGATGTTTATAGACATGCAAAACTCATCAGGAATCAATTTGGATGTATTATGTACCAACAACTCCAGGTCCATTTACAACCTCCGATTTTTCGTGTTCGTCAATGGCTTTCCAGTGTCTCGACTCTAGCTGACAAGAATCAGATTCCAATGCGTCTGAATCCATGGACATGCTGAAACAAAACCATTTATAAAATACAATGTATCGCTAGAAAATTACCCTTACGTGATCCTATAAGCGTGACAAAAGTTGGACAGAGGGATGTGACTGAGTTCAGGTAGAAAACACGTAGCCACCGAGACTTGAATCGAATTGGTTTTGCGCACGTTCGCGGGATCAGTTTCAAATCTGCAAAAAATTAAAAAGTAAAAATAGTTGCAAATAAAAACACTAGATAATGTTACATACCGAAATGGCTGACTGTCGATCACAGGAAACTTATTGCTGGACAACTTCAAGGCATAATCCGTGAACCACTCGGTGAAATTTTGTGCTATTAATGGAAATGTAAAAACAATTTAATTGAAATTCAACGACGGCACTCTTTATTCAACTAACCCACTAAAAACACATTCACGTGACCGTGCAGATAGAAAAGCTGATGTTGTTTCACGCTGCCAAGATTTTCTAAGGCAATGTATGTATTCTCACAAGTATTGATGCAAATCGTTATTGGAAGAATCTGACGCTTGGCCTAAAATAAGAAACTATTATTCTCCAATTATTTAAATATAATTAAACATGAAAATCTCACATCATATCCTTCAAAACACGACTCTAGATCCATAAAGTTATCAGATCGATAATGATTGAGAGTAGACATACTTCCAAATAATCTAGAAGTAAAAGGCAAATATTTTCTCTCATAAATTAACAATTTTTGATATTTTTTTTTTACCCTGGTAGTGAGAGTTGCTGTCCATTATAAATGCGAAAAGAGCATCTTAGATCTTCAGGTATCTTACAGCCATATTTCACCTCCATTTTGTCCAAAGCATCTTCAGTGGTTCCTGCTGCAAATATTAATACAAAGTAGATTAAAAGTGCAAAACGAGTTCGTATGAAATCAAACCTTTCACTGAGCAATAAATTTCGCGGCAATTTATTTCCAGGAAACCCATGATTCGGTTCCAATCCGTTTTGATTGTAGCATAGCAATCGATGTATCTTCCAAACTCATCGTAATGTTGATAGAACACTTCCTTCCAAGTCTGGTTTTCAGGGCAGCTGTAAAAATGCACACAAATTATTATTTTTATCGCATTTATTTTATTTTTCACCCTTTACGTTATAACCATCCAATATTTCTTGCATAGACGTTTCCAGTTTGACTTATCATCAGCTACTTCGTTTACCTGACTGTTTACCTGACTGCAACTGTAGCAAATAAAACATAGCAAATTCGAAGTAGTTTTCGTTCCAATTTTTATTTCTTTCAAAATACCGGTACCTGATAAAATCTTTAAATTCCAAATAGGAAAAAATTGTCAGCCAGGCATCAGTAGGTAAATAAGACCAATCCATTTAATCGTGGAATAACAAATTAAAATTTATCAGATCTTAAGGCTTGCTTTCTTAAGGTTTGCTAAGCACACTACCAAGTTCGAAGGTTCGAACATCAACA
>JAQFZP010003454.1:0-10212 GCA_034695745.1 Geophilus truncorum | reverse complement strand
GGAAGAACCAACTGCAACTGATGTACACATTGATGTAATAACAGAAACAAATCTACCAAATATTTTTCTATATCCTTCTGCAACTAAAGAATGTGAAAATTACTACGAGAAATTGAGAAAAAAACATGGTGAACAATATGAACAATTTGTAAATTTTTACGAATTTTTTGAATGCATGTCATCAACATCTTACATAACAGAGGCATATTTTCAAAAAGTAAATTTTGAACAATGAATCAAATGTGTAAAATAATAAGCAAATGTATCATTTGACAGAAAAAATCTCAAATTAATTTGACAATTGAAAATCATAATTTGTTCGACTCACCATCAGTCAAAATTTATTACAGTAATTATTAAGATAATTACACATTGTGGAAGAATCTATTCAGAATTACAGTATATCTAATTTCTGTTTTTCAGGTGATCTGGCTCCAATTGGAAATTCTGACAACAAAATGATAATTAAAATTGACAAATTTATGAAATACATTAACGTAAGTCAGAATTGATATCATTGCCAACATTTGGCCTATACAAGACATTTTGAATTCTGCAGGCAGCAAAATAAACTAACACAAAAACAATGAATTTTTATCACATTTTAGCAAATATTTAGTTTTAAACACATTAAAAAATTGGTTTTCCATGCATATTTTTTCTATTTGATTAGCTAAAAAATATTTTCAAAACAGCAAAGTAATACTTTTTATTTTTAAGTTACGGAGTTAGAAAAAAACTTTGTCACGACTTACGAAGTAACGTACATACAAAGTTACAAACTTGTAATCGTAACTTTCGTGTGTTTTTTACTTTGTTTATTGTTCAGTTTAAAAAGAAAAACGTTAATTAGCGACTCATTTATGAACGACCAAGTAAAGTGCTTTTGTAAGCAGGAACAGTAACTATTTGTTCACAAAGTTGAAATCCAAACTACGGTTAAGAAGTAGACCAGACATAACAATGTTTTTCTCAAACTTCTTTACTACTTCCTAAGTTCGCATTTCGTGAAAACGTGCTTTCTAACTTCCAATAACGTTCTTGACTAATTTTTAACTTTTGGTAGCAACTAATGCTAATATG
Source organism: Geophilus truncorum (assembly GCA_034695745.1). NCBI lineage: Eukaryota > Metazoa > Arthropoda > Chilopoda > Geophilomorpha > Geophilidae > Geophilus > Geophilus truncorum. The sequence goes on along the minus strand of JAQFZP010003454.1, from coordinate 9,129 downwards.
AAAAGATTACCAATGTATCATACCTAAAACATTTATACTTTTCCAATATGTCGTTTTAACTAATTTGAGTTTAAAAAAAACTCATTTAAAAATACATTTAAAATTACATTTTCAAAAAATACAAAAGTAAGTGATAAAATGTGATAAAAATCCATTACTGTTTCGTTAGTTTAATCTTTGACTCAGAAGTGTAACAAATCCCATATAGTGACCAAATGCTAGTAATGGGTTTAAAAAACATTTTTAAATTAATAGGTAATTTTTGACACGTTGCCTGAAGTTTACTTCATGACTCAATGGGATGGTCTGAATTTGCCATTAAACATTAAGACTCAAATCAATATGAATTTACAAATAGTAAGCTGCATTAAGTTATTTAAACAACAAAATAATATACTTTCCAATTTTATTTTCAGTATCATTTAATTAACACGAAACGTAATCCTTGCAATAACAACTTGCTATCGTGTTTGCATGACTGTGTTATAAAAACAATTCTACCAGATGCCGGAATCAATTGCAGGTTTCTAAATTTAATTAACATTTTAAACTAATAGTGTCATGAAACCTCTTAAAATTTTATATGATAAATATGCAGACATATTGCTTAAAAATTTAGCAACTTCACTGATGAGCTCTTGCAAGGGGGAAGAGATTAGGGTTATCAAACCTGTTGTAGAAAGAAAAGGTAGAGTAAGGGTAAAGATTGCCATGATGTCAAGAAACTTCTTTGTTTTAAGTGGCGCCACCGAGTAGCATGTTTGTTACGGCAGTCTAACTGAAAACTTTCAGTGTGTGGCCACATGCTTAGGATAATTAGTATTATTTTTTTCAGGGTGCAAAGAGTTAAACGATTAAATTCGTTATTTGAACTCATTTCAGATTGAGTTTACTTGTTGAAATAGCGATAGTAATATCGATATCAAAGCAGTATCACAATCTCTTTATTAATGTCATTAGTGGTTTTTACATGCAATCACCATAAAATAAATGACATATGTTATAATAGATAGGTAAAGCCTAGTCACTTGAGTGACCTCTTGTCGACATGTAAGGCACACAGTTGTTACCAGACATCGATTAAATTGCATGATGCAAACGTTATATAAATTTGTATGCATTCAATATGATGTAACGCTGGCGTGATGCGACGCTGGCGTTCTGCAACGCCGGCATGATAAATCTAATTATTGCGTTTATTAAAATAAAAAAAACGCCAAGTTGGGAAAACGCTGGCATGATAAAATAGTGGCGTGATGAAGCGCTGGCTTGATAAAACGCTGGGACGATGCAAACAAGCTCATAAATTATTATGTCGCTTGTTTGAATTAAAGCTGGCATGCTAAGACGCCAGTATGCCAGACGCCAGCACGACAATACGCCGGCGCGATGCGGATCCCTATTTGTCTGCCAAGTGCATTATTTTTATAACTGCTCAAATGACTGAAAAATGGCTTCAACTTTAGACACTTTAAAATCCTGAATTTTAGCTGTTTAAATTTACAGTTTATGCTTTAAATAGAGCAACCAACAAAAAAAGAAACGTTTTAGTTCATAGTATTGAAGCACTGACAGAAATAATTTTAGGAAATAATTTAATTTATTGGGACAATTGGTTTTTATCAATGTGGGGCAATTTCATTACTGTTAAGTCAGAAGGCATTCCTTGTTAGTTTTATTCATAAATTTACAATTGCAACGCGTGGCTGTAATGATGTGAGTTTGCAAAATTTAATCACAAGATTTTCAAGTGTAATATACTACATGCAAAGATAAAATGCAACAGTAGAATTGTCAATTTTTAATAAATGGGTTTTACATTTTTAAATTGCAGTTTTCCATTTTATGAAGCAAGAAATCAAGTTTTGTGTGCAGATCCAATTCTATTTATGTCGAAATGGATAAGGATAGGCATTCAACTGTACAAGCCAAACCTAATTGAATTTTGCAACTGCAGCAATTTATGTGACATTACATTGTTAAAACGATTCTTCAATAACATACTGGTACCATTTAACGAAACCATTATAGAATTATACGTAGGCGATAATCACATTCGCACACTTCAAGAATATTTCTTATATGACTTAATTGTATTTTTCTGCGATGTTGGAGGAAACATTGGACTTTATTTTGGCATGTCATGTTTAACCATTTTAGACATTTTCGCTCATCTTTTTGTCAAATTCAGTAAAAAATTCAAGACAAATCGTGAATTTACAACAGCACAGCTTATCAAAACACATGTTAAAAAGGAAATTGACAAATTGACTACTGAGAAAACAAAAACACCAGGTTCAAACAACAAATGGCTGAACACGTTAAAAGTTGTCGTCTACGGAATCCTACTTGTCACAACCCTCTCCCAAATTTATTCTAGAATAAATCTGTACATTGAATGGCCTGTAGTGAAAACCATAACCTTAATAAGAGATGACAATATTCAATTTCCAGTCATAACAGAATGCAAAGAAAGTAAAAGAATAATAGCAGCATTACGAAACCGTAGTCTTGAAACAAAAAATATTGATGAACCACAATTTCTTGATTTACTTGATCAACCATCTGAATTTGTAGGAAAACCATTCGATTTGTGGAATGCTTCTTCCACATTGAACACCTACATAAACTTCCAGGAGATTTATACTCGGGTAAGTAACATAGAGAGTGATTAACTAACAATTATTAACACGAGAATTTGCTTAAATCGAATGTAATTGTAGAATAAATACTCAAAAGCAGTAACGAAAATTTAAATATTGAGATAAATATGAGACACATCAAGAAGTGGCTTAAATAATTCTTAGAATGAGTTAAAGATGCATACTGTGGAACCCCGATGTAACGAACTCTTACGTAGAGTAAACCCCGTTCTAACGTCATTTTTATTTTTATCCAGTCCAGCAAAATGTTGACAACTGATAAAAAATTCGGTTGTAGCATCACCCTCTGTAGCGTAATCTTTTTTTCTCTCCCGCCAAAGATGTCAACTTAAAACTTACTCGCGGTGAGGCATCATTTTTCAGCCGGTCCGACTGACGCGATCAGACTTTATTTAAACCTTTTTTGTTTCCGGTTCAACCAAAATTCCGACCTCACACTAAATTTATATTTATGTGGAATCTTTGTCTTTTAATTAAATTGTACTCGAAATTCGATCAATTAGAAGTCCTTTTGTGTGTATTTAACCTTAAACGGCGTTTGAGAAATAGAAAAGATACTGAAGACAGTTCTTAAAAGCCAAAACGACAAAATCTTTATTTCGTAAAATAGTTATCAGTTCTAACACTGATTAATTAGATGAGGGGAGTTCTCTATATGGCGTTAAGTATATCTAGTGGGTAGCAGCACCAAGCTCTATTGCTGACCCGCTGGGACAGGGCCGGCCTTAGCCTTCTTGGCGCCCTCGGGCAGAGTACTTCAGGGCGCCCCTATTAAATTAAAAATGTGACTAAAAAAAAATTTTTGCCCTTTATCATTTCTCCGAGATCTGATGACCTTTTTTTTTTTTTTTTTTTTTTTTTGTTGGCATCTAGAAATAAACGTTGCCTAAACGTTTCGACCACCCCCAATTGTCGGTTTTAGCGCCTCTGTAGCCTTGCGCTGTCCCCTCTGTCCCTCCCCTCGCTACGCCACTGAAAAATGGCGCCCCAACCACCCTGGCGCCGCCCGACCTCGCCCCCCCCAAAGGCCGGCACTGCGCTGGGATGAGCAGTTTCGCTTTTGAGCCAAGTCGAAACTGTGTTTCCTACTCCTGGTTAGTATTTTGTACTCTCTTTATCGAGTTTCACTGTGAAGTTACTAGTCAAAACTTGAGTTTACCTACGTTTTTGTACTCTCTTTATCAAGTTTGAAAAAATGCTCAAGTCACTTTTAAACTAGTGTTGTTTGAGCTAACCTGCCACTCAACCTTTGCAATACCATGTGGGATCAAATTAATGCGCACATAAACATTTCATTTTTTTTTAAATAGAAATGACTTTTTAAGCACAGATTCCTTGCTAGTTATCAAATAAAAACAGATTAAAGTTAAAAAATTACTGTCAAAAACTGTACTTGCTGCCCCTGCTTGCATGAAATGCCTGCAATGCTCGCTGCTATTTCATTGTTATAGATTTCCAACAAGAAAAATTTGCATATGGTTTTATGACTACCAATGCAAATGGCCATGTAACTAGGGGAAAAATGCTTAGATTTAAGAAAACTCGAAACGCGCATGCTCAGTTTAGGGGTCGTATAAGACCCCACATGGTATGAGTAAGGGAATTTAATTCATGATAGTGCAAAAGTTAAGGGTTACTAATCAAAGCGTATGCTACTGAACTCTGTATCGAGTTTCACTAGGGGTTACTAATCGAAATAAGAGCTCTTTACGCATCTGTTTCGATGGGCATACAAGGGAAAGGCGAGGACACTTGAATTGCTTCCTGCAGCTTTTCCAACTCCTGGCCTCATTAGATGCCGGACATAAAGTACAGACTTAACTTACTCAATTCTGAGGGCGAACAGGGGAGTGGCCAGCGACTAAATAGCGACTCTTGGGCATTTTCCAGTCCCGAACACACAATATTTCCTTCCACGTTGAGCTTACGCTATGGATTTAGTGGTAAATTTCATAGTATGGAGCGCCGAACACAAAACAAACAAAGAAAACTGGGGTTAGGATGGCTGATGTGCTGTCTTTCATGTTTCCTTTAGAAGGTTTGATGTGGAGCTGCTTGAGTTTCATGTTGCTTGAGCTTTTATGCTCTCTTGCAGGAAACATAGTGTTGCCCTCCAAAGGGTCAACATCATTGGTCAATTGGCTCAATGATGTCATGGAGGCAGGGCCAAAGGGTTCAGTCAATTTGGGTTTTTCCCAAAAGTTAACTCTCCTGACACAAAAAGCACAGCTGTAAAGGCCAATTATGGCAATTAGATGAAAAAGTCTCTTAACATTCTTGGGGACTTGGTGGCAAAAATGAGCCAAATAAATTTTAACCCTTTTATTTAAGCAGCAATTGTTAAGTTTTATTTTAATTCCAATTAGTTTATTTTAATAATGCACAATTTACAACAGTTTTTTAGAAACAGAAAAACAGAAAATTAAACTTCTAACATTTTTTTGTTATCTTTCCACTTTGAACATCTAACTGTTCATGTTTGAGCCAGGAGAGGAAGTTAAATTAAAAACTCTTTCTTTTTAATTTGAATTACAAAAATATCACTTTACGACGAATGACGTTAAATCGGAGTTCTACAGTAAAACATCTTTTTCATCATACCGGTACCAATCATTGTCAGCACAATGTTAACTGTGACAAATTAATTCGTTTCATCATATTGTCACCTTTTGCTGTAATCAACAATTCCAATAATTCTAATAACTATACTTGTAACAACATTTCATTACTTGCGGAATTCGTAATAACAAACTTCAACCTATACATAAAGTGCAGTAACAAAACATCTTAACTGTTTTTGCAGGACTCACAATATGGAGAATTTAGTAGCAAAGAAACTATATTTGGCATGTGTATGACATTTACTAAAGGTTAAAATATTTGAACTTTATAAGCGTAGTAATATAGATACGGTAGATCATTTATCAATTCGTCATTTTTCACAGAAGTTCAAAAGTTTTCATCAAGAAAAAATCAGTTTTTTCTGATGAGTAACAACAAAGACTTTCTAGAAGAAAATTTAAAAGTGAATCATCCAATCAACATTGCATTTCAACTTAATAATATTCCAATTTATAAATTCCAGCACTTTATTCATCAAGGTTCTACTACGTTTCAACCAAAACACATTTATTACGTTGGCAACCACGTTGACAGCATCATTGAACTTTCTGCTCATAGCGTTAAGTGCACATTATCGTACAGTATAATTTTGTAATCATTTCCTCTTTAATATGTCATCTTTACAGTTTCGTAGGCTAAACCATCCTGACAGACCATGCAGTTCGAAGGTAGATGTTTTGATGTGCGAAGAAAAATGTTATGCAAAAAAATTATCACAACAACCATTCGATTGCAAGTATGTATTTTATCCTACGATATTGTGTTACATAACTTTAACATTAACTTTAACTTTCTAGATTACCATCAATGGAATCAACTGAAAAGCCTTTTTGCATCACAGCAGAAACAGCCAAGAATACACAAAAACTCTATTTACAAACGCATTTTTCGACTGACACGAGAAAGGAATGTTCTTGTCCAATTGCGTGTGAAGAAACTATGTTCATCCCAACACTTGTTTTCTTTAGTCATAAATTCTTTTTTGGAGTTCTCTACGAATTTCGAACCAATATTCGAGAGTTAATTGTTGAACAAAATATACTCTCGTTTACAAAGTTATTGTGTGACATTGGATCTATTCTTTCAATAATGACTGGGATTTCAGTTCTTTTTCTTCTTGAATACATCACTAGATTATGTACCGTATTTTCTCAAATAGACTACCGTTGGTTTATCTGCTAAATTTACACCGAAAAAATCTATTTAATGCTAATTACGGATAATGTCTTGTGATTTTATGAATATTGTTTAGTAGTTTTAATTCACAGAAACATTACTGCAAAACTGCTTTAAAAATTATAGTAAATTGTTACGGAAAAATTGTATTTTTGCCAATTACAGGCAATGGCATGTGATTTTACGGATGTTCTAAGTGGTTTGAATTTGCAGAAAAATTTCTGCAAAACTACTACAAAACTGTTTGTAAATATTTACAGAAAAGCTTTATTTTTTCCTTTTAGGGTAATGGCATTAACGGATTGCATATATTTGGAAAAATAATTGACTGTGGATATTCAATTTACTAATCTAATTTTTTACAGAAAAACAAAAATACTGTTTTCTGTTAATTTATATACAGTCAAACCTTCGATTTGAACAAAGAATGATGGGACAGAGAAGTAGAATGTGCAAAATAGAGTGAAGTGATAACGTTCGAAAAAAATACTTCGTAATGCCTAAGAAATAATAAGAAACAATTTCATATTAAAAATAAGTTATTTAAAAAGTTCATTATCAGTATTATCGTATTTTGGCAAATATAAGACGCATACGGGGGTATAAATCGCACAAGACGCAGGTTTTGAGTGTTTATATATGTCAAGGTTGAGAAACGATGTATATAAGGTTTTGCCACTTCACTAAATACAAACTTCAAACTACTGTATTAAAAAAGAATTTATCAAAAATTGACAAATGTATAAATAAAATTATATTATAATGAATTTAAGTGTTATTTTGTACATTGAGATAGTTTTGAAATCAGTCGAGTTAAAATTTATAAATTTCCAATGTATTTTTCAAATCAATTTAAATAATGAAGTAACAAAACCCCACATAACATCCGAGTTGAAATCAGCCAATCGCAGCAATGGTTGAAATAGCGACATTTATATAAGTCGCTTCACAACCTTGAGTAAAATCTCGATTTAAACGTCTAAACTTCTATTTGTAAGACAACTCAGTGCAAGTAGATGCTACTCGCTGCAACTGCGAACATGGCAATAATCGCAGCAAATAACAGTGACAGTGACAAAATAAAGGCTTTTGTTGTAATACAGGGAAAACCTAAAATTAAAACGACGGATACTAAAAGATAAATTTATTTAAGGAAATAATTTAACTACTTGATTAATGGCACGAGTGGTAGTGTCAATGTGAATTATGCAGATAAAATCATGTAATTAATAACAACTATAAAAAACATGCAGCCACTTAGCTGACTGTCTCAGGAACGAATTACCGGTAACGTTTATCATCTCATTCAAATTTTTTACTTTTTTAATTTGATTTGAAATTTGAATTGGTTTAATTTATTATTTATAATATAACATAATATAATATTTATAATGTAACAGCTAAACAAAAATTCACGTGCCTCTGCATTTTGATTGATCAGTTTTGATTAAGTGCAATGATGTCAGCATTTACATAGTCAGGTAGTCTCTATGGCAAAGAATTTGAATGTGCTAGTATCATCACACAGACATAGCCACTAGCTAGCAAAATTAGCTCCATGATTTTCTAATTATTAATTATAGTAATAATGTTGTGCATCTAATTATAGTCCGCAAAATATCTGCCAAATCTTTAGTTCATGGGAAACTTTTGGGCGGGGATCGATTATGGAATCCCTTAGTCATTTTTCGAAGCGCAGAGCCCTCTCGGCATGCTCTGCACGAATCAGTTCAATTAAAGCCTTCATTAAGACATCTCCTTTCTTTGGGGTTAATTGCTTCACTACTTCACCCAATATCAGTAAAGAATTCTTCTTCACACAATGTATGTACTGTATAATGCTTATAAAACCATCAAAAAGAAAAACATCTAAGAAAAATAATTATTTTTAATTATTTTTAATTATTTTTAATTATTTTTAATTATTTTTAATTATTTTTAATTATTTTTAATTTTATAGGAAGATTATAATCTTCCTATAAAATTTAATTACCTAGTAAAAGTTGATACATCCTTCTTCAATAAATTCTTTGCCAACAGATATTAACATTACATCTCTTAACAATGATTGTTAGTCTCATTACATTATTTTTTACCTTTAGGTGTATAATTTCTGAATGTTGTCCCAACATGCACAAATACTGTCCTGACTGTTATATGGCATCAAGATTTGAATGTTGCAGCAAAGCATCATGCAATATCTTTTGCTGTAATTGTAAATGCAGAGAGCGAAACACATGTAAGCTGAACTGTATGTTTGTCAATCAGAAACGCACTAAAAGACATGTCAATCTAATGCATCAAAATATTGCTATTACATCTTTACCAAATAAGGCCAATGAAATTTTAGCATTGCTAGATACAACAAAAGATGGAGGAATAGATATAGATGAAATGATAATTTGGTTTAATATCAAATCCAATATCAGTAAAAATGATGTTATTAAGGATTTTCAAAAGATGGATACAAACAAAGATAAAGTTTTGACAGCTGATGAAATTGATCCAATTCAGGGACAACTTACAGCGAAGAGTTATCGAAATCAACGAATAAAGAAAAACATAACTAATCTTTCTCAGTCTACAAGTACTGAAAGTGACATTAGCAAGAACATCACTACAAGTTTACAAGACTTAATTTCAAAAGGAAAGAAGATTGCTTCAAAAT
>JAQFZP010003453.1:0-10212 GCA_034695745.1 Geophilus truncorum | reverse complement strand
ACCAGATGCCATTGAGCACCGACGTTTGCCATTCTGATTATGCAAACGACAAACTGTCGATTTGTTTTCACGGCGCAAGCTGCAACCGCGTCTTAATCCCCGTGTCTACCGACTGAACTCTACGATTCAGCATCGCGCAACGTTTTTCTAATGCCACTCAAAACTGGCTGAACACGACAAGCAATAACTGCAAACAAAATAGAAACTTCCATTTCGCAGTTAGCGCTTCGTTATAATTGCGAATTGATTATCTTCGCCGTGTTATTAACCACACATCTTAATAAACAACTCGCGGACCGTATAAACAGACATCGCTAGGAAATAAATAGAAAGCCGTGTTTGTTTATCAGCCCAAGTCAACGAAATGTTTGCTAGATGATTATTTTGACGGAAGACAGCGGTTGGCGAGGCCGCAGCCGCCGGGATCCCGGCTGGTGGACTGGGTTTGATATCGATAAAGTAGAATTATAAGAGGAATTTGAAAGGGCGGCCAACTGATATGGAGCGTGGCTAACGAAAAGTATCGTGTTTGTGTACGGCAAGTGATGAGATGGCGGCGGTTGAGCGCGTTGAAATGCTTACAAGTCGAAATCCTGTTTATCGGCTATTAAAAGGCACTTGCTTTGAAACCACAGCCTTGTTTACTAGCTCCCGACTTGGCATCTCACTCTCGCGTCAAAGCCAAACATCCCACACCGAGTTCCCTGCGCCGGCGAACGCCTCTTCACGCCAAGCGATGGGTGCGGTCGCGATGCGCAAACACGCACTCATCTGACGGATGATTGCATGGGTAGCAAAATGAAGGAGTTAACAGCGATTTGTTTACCGTGCACGAGAAGTTCGGCCGTGTGCTGCACGACGGCGGCGGCGTTGGACACGATGCACGTGTAGTTTCCGTTGTGCTTTGCCGACACTTTCTTAAACATGAGAAGACTGGAGAACTCGTCTGTGGACTGCACCGTCGTGTCCGAGTCGATGGGCAGTGCTTCGTCGCCTTTAGTCCATAAAATTGAGACCGGCGAGTCGCCTTCGATCACCGAGCAGAAGACGCGGGCTCGCATCCCTTCGCGGACGTCGCGAGGGAAGCTGAAGGGTTCGATCTTCGGTGGATCTGAAATGAATAATAAAAATAAGTTCAGTGGGAATTCGGGATATTGTGTTTAAAGTGAGGTGTTGGTGTGATAAGACTGTGTTCTTATTTGCTTTTGTCTTTAATTTAAGCACGCGGAAATTTTGTCGAAGTGCGGGCTTTGTTTTAGATGGAAAGTTTCGGTATTTCCTGTTGGCAACTTAATATCATATTAAGTTTGACTATACTAGTGTTACAAGAGTTTTGAAGAATAACAAAGAAGGAAAATTTGATTTAAGCTGAATTAATTAAATATTTTATGTTGTGACTGAAAGGAAAGCTGTTTGTCGTAAGATGTCGCGTTTTGAGATATACTGTAGGCTGAGCTAAGTTTAGTTTGGATAAAACCTAGCAGCATAATCGTTAAAGTTGGGTTTAATGCATAATTGATTAGAAAAGTATTTTCTAATACGGTATTAGAGAAAAATGCATAAGTAGCTGTTTTTGCAAAAAAGATGTAAAAATGTACGAGAAACATGAAAAATTAACAAATACAGTATGAGGAAAATGTTACAGATATGCAAAAAATCATTTAAAAATTTTTTTTTGTTAATGACAAGTGAGGATATTCAGTGTTTGAGCATATGTACTACTAATCCGATAAACTGAAGCATTTTTTAAATTAAACAACAAAATAAAATTTCCACGCTTTAAATTCCACTTTTGAAAGACATTTTCTTCAATTTAGCTACACTTTAAGTGACAACAACTGTGTTTACTATTACATTTAATGTTTTGGCACACATTTACACACATAAAACTCAATTTATTCGACATAAAATTTCGCTCTTTATCTCCACACACATCTATATTGATTAAAAGTGATTTCAGCAAACTTTTATCTCGCGAAAAAACGAGATCAGTATCATTTTATCCAGTGTGACCATTGCACTCGAACCCAGAAGGCAGTATATATACGCTCGGTTTAGTGTGTAAAATTTGAGTAACCTGGAATGCAGCGAGCTGTTGGAGTGGTTCAGCGGTCACAGTTGCTGTATCAGATAAATCAGATCACGCCCGGAAATACATTTACTCGTTCACATATAACTATCGGGCGTGAGGTATTAGCAATTTATGCCTTTCAGCTTCGGTTCTCGGTATTTTTAAAGGCTCTCATCACACTTTTGCAAATTGGAGTGCCATGTTTGTTTTGCTTTACATTTGTCTGTGATCCAAATTAAGTTATTTGCTCCTTCAGAACACTGTAGTGAGAAGCATGCAACGCACACAGTGCAAACCACAACAGAATTGGAGGGTCCATGCAAACGTGCACCGCACTCTGGGATGATTCGAGGAAAACAGAGTAATTAAAAGAGTCATATAAACTTGGCTCGCTTAATTATTTCTGCCAGGGAATGTGTTAGCAAAGGGCAACTGCCATTATTCTTCATTCCTACGTGACCAGAAAATTTTGGAAACAAAAAATGTTTTTAAATTTTTTTTTTAAATTGCAACATCTTTACCACGTTTTCCCAGTGGTTGTTGAGGCTGTTTGTGTCACTAGTTGGCTACCAAGGCCATCCACTGGAAATGATTTGTGTCACTCTTGGGGTTCGGTGGACACTTGTTTTTAAGTGAAACTTGTAACTCACACTTATGAAATTCTTGCTTTATTATTATGGAAATGAAGAAGATTGCGCAGTCATCACATATTTTAGGTGGACCGTAACTGTTATTTATTTCGCTGTGTCAGTGGACACCGAACGAGAACAATGGAATAAGTAGCGTGGGTATTGCTACCTGAAATATGGGACGTCTGTGCAATCTCGCTGGTCTCTTTATTTGAAAGTAATAAGTTTCAACAACCCCCAGTTTGAAAGAAGTGGTTTCTCGAATTACTATCATAAACGACGTTGAGATCGTATTATTCCACTCGATTTCACTGGTTATGGTAGTAGCCCTTTTGGGCTACATCCAGTAAAGAGTAACTTCACTGCAATGCTTCCTTTTGTTAGAATCACAAATGCGGAAAACATTTAGAACGCTGCTTAATGGAACTTCCGGTCGAGTTCTGAACTTTAAATTTTAAGGTGCACTCACTACTTGTGTTGAAATAGGGAATTTTAAATATTTAAGTGCTTACTTGGCAGAATGGGAGTTATTTTAAGTAATGCTTTGAATGATGGATTATGAATTTTGACATTAGATTAAATAACAGTTTAATATTCAAATGTAATGCTATTACATGTTTCGCTTTTAAACCAAATGACTTCTTCATTTAGCGGTCATGAATTTCATTTTCCATTCGAAATTTGCAAATATGAAATTAATTTCTCTTTTCTATCTTAAGTGTACACAAGAATATCTTCAATTGAAAATTTTTCGTACAACTTTGACTTTTGATTCGGTTTGAATATTTGACATTTGTAAATATTTAATTGAATTCTTGTTCTTCCAAAAGCAAAGGCGAAATAAAATATAGATGAAATAATGCAGTTTAAGCTAGGAAGATCCCGTTAGATCTCCGAAACTCAGAGAAATAAAAGATGAGAATTTTAAATAAAAAATGCTTAACGTTGGATTATTGCATCTGGTCGCCAGAGCAGCGAGTTAATGTATAATTCAAAAAGACTGACATTAGATGACTTCAGTTGGAGGTTAGCCTCGCGATAACATGTAAGGTTCGGTAGGGAATTGCAGTTAGGAAGAATGCCGAGTTTGAGAGAGAATTTTATAAAATGGGTGATGTTGGAATTTTAATGAGCACCTGCATTTTTAAAGGCGCTTCGCGCTGAAGGATGATTATCTTTTGCTTTGCGACATGGCGGCGAAGCTCCAAGGAGAAAACCACCATGAAGAGACAAGAGAAATATTTTTATTATTTTATTCGCTGTTTTGAGGGAATTGTTTTTTATATTTTTGTTGTTTGCTTCTCCAGTTACCGAATCTCGGGAGAGGAAGTGAGGAAAAAGTGATGCGGTTGCTAAGTCGACGGAAAAAGGAGTCGGATGTAGATGCGACTTGTTTTCTCCGATTTCCAATAAGAATCAGGTGTTTACGGAAATATTTGGCGAATGGGAGGTGCGAAGTGGTTGAATTTAGTATGCAGCTGCAATTGTGGCAGCTTGATGCACCGGCACTTTACGACGCGAGAGCCGAGAAGGTCAACGCATAGCAAATTAGTGCCGGCAAGAGGCTGAATATTAGTATGTAATGTAATTAGAGGATGAAGCAACGATTAAGGAGGATGGGGGATTATGTATCTTGAGGTTTTGCAAGTCGTATTGAGAGATGGCAATTAAAACGGAGTGGAGAGTTAAACACGCCGCGGTTGGACGTGCTCTTTCGGTCGAGGCAAACTTTGTTTTCATTACTTTTTAGCGGATATGTGTAATTTCTTCTTTCGGAATGGTTTAAAGCGTGATATTCGTAGTTGAACGTGGTGCAGTTGTGCGAGGATGGGAATTGGGTGTGAATTGCGCGGTGCAGTTTTGTATTGCAGGCAAGATGAGTTTCGGTCTAAATAGGTGCGGCAGGGAAGTAGACTTTTAAGGTGATGGTGTGGGAAATGTAATTAAGGTTGTATAAGTAAAATTTTGGGGTTTTTAAAGGTTTGTTTACACTGAGTCGCACTCGATGTATTTTTAAAGCACCATTTTTCTAATTGTTTACTGAGATTGTGAACGATTTTATATTATTGTTAGATTAGGATAAATTAAATGCACTAAATTAACTTTTTTCATTGTAAAAGGGTCTATGGTTTTATTAACTACATATAATAATAAAAATATTTAAATTTATGTAAAAGATTGCTGCTTTTGTTAGTCATAACTCATAATGTAATCGTTGCAATTAAAACTGTATTCAAGTCAAAAATTTGCTTTAACAATTTTAAAAACTAAAAAAAAATAAGTTTTAGAAATTGTACGAGACTCTTGACTAGACTTCTGAACATTCCTACCAAGTTATTTCACGAATGCGTGCTTATTTTTCAAGATTTTGTTATTTTACAAATTTGATGACTTTTGAACTTTTCAAATCCAATAGAATTTTCGATGTTAAAATTATGTGAAACGTATGCTTTAGATAGTTATAAATCCGCAATGCTATCTAATTATAGCTATATAAGCGTTTTTAGTCATGGGAACGTGTCCATGACTACCGTAAATAGGGTAGAAAGATGATGTACCATATGCGGCAGTTGAAGAAGGATTTATAAATATTTAATAATTTGATACAAATTATTGAAATTTGTTTACAGTTTCAGTAACCACAGTAAAACCCCGTATGCTACTAAACACGTTGCATTGTGTTAAGTCCACTCCCAACTGTCCGAATTTTACTTGAGTTTGAACAGAAAACATGACTTTCCTCATTAATAATTGAACCACGACGAGAAACAGCATCATTTTAGCTTTAGAAAGCAAATCACGAGAGAACCATCTTTTAGGAAGCGAAAAATATTTTTGTTCGCCATTTGTGAGACGAGTTATGTCATGAATAAAATAAAATGTTTGGGAATAACAGGCATGTGGCAGCTTAATGCACGACGTATTAACGCTGTGTAGGAAGAATTCCTTGGCGTGACTTTTCATTTGGCGAGAAGCACCCTTTACATTTTATGCTAATTAAGGTAATTGATGGTTGTCCTTATTGTGATGACTTCCGATGCTTGTAGGAAGTTTCAGCTCTGTTTCTACTAATGCGTTTTCCCTGTTTCAATTGTGCAACTTTGCTGCATCAGCCTTGCGCTATGAATAAAGCGGGGTTGGAGGGGCAGCGGTGAACGATGATATTGTTTTTGATACTGATTAAAAAGTTGGCTTTCCTGATTACCTTTTCTGTAAACCACCAGTGTGGTTTATTTCATTATAATTAATTTTTTTTTTATCTACGTAAATTGTTTTTTATTCCTGAAGTTAATTTTAAATTTCTTTGCCTCAACTTTAAGAAAATAATTGCATGTGTATGCTTTTTAAAAAAAGACCGTATTCATTGCTGTTTAAAGCCTTTCTTTGCTTTTTATAAAGGAAATGGGCTTCCGTCCCCCGAAGGATGTAATGAGAAGAAAAAAGGAGATTGTAATTTGAAAGAAAATTACAATTCTTTTTTTCTTTTTATCACTATTTGTTTGATTTTTCTTAGTGGAATAGTAAATAGAATTATACTTTTCTAATTTTTATAAAATAGCGACACGAACTTTATTCTATTGAATCTAAAGTAAACATTTTTTTTCAAATTTTTTTTTGCTTATACAAATTACACACAGAAAGAAAATGAATTTCGATTGCAAATTTTTTTCTTTTTTCCATTGAATCATGCATTAGGAAGCGCGCGTATGCCAAAGTGAGTTTTATGTTAGTGTCGATTGAGCCGGTGCCAGTAAATATTGACATTTGAAAAGGACGACCGGGGATCTTTTCCAAATTTAATTAGATCCCAAGGAGCTCTGTGATTGACAGTCCGAGCAGCGATAGAAGACCTTCTAACCTGCTCCCGGGGGAGTCTCTTGCTACGAGGAAAATTCTAATATGCTAATAAAATCTCCTAAATTTCTCCCTCTTATAATAACAATAATAATAAAAATAAATTTAATTAAATATTCGGTGTATTTATTATGTAATGTATTAAGGGCAAATTGGATTTGGATTCGGAAATTAAGGCTGACAGGAGAGGCCAGAAATCGGTTAAAGTGTTAGGCAAACATTGACAATTTATCTCGTGAAACGCCAACACAATGGATTGAGCACACAACGGCTTGGGACTAATGGCAACTTGTTTGCGCATCTTTTCGTTATTTACCTACCTAATACGGACACCCAAAGAGTTTTGCGAGCAGTCAATCCTTTGTTGTTCTTGGCTATGCACGTGTAAGTGCCTGCGTCTGTCCTCTGCACTCTGTTCACCGCCAAAGTGCCATTTGCATATACTGTCTGGTGCAGGGCTGCCGGTAATAGACTTCCTTCTGCAAATGCGAGAAAAATGCAGTTCATTTTGAATTAGAATATTCAACCGAGAGCGATAATGTATTGATTTAGCGCCGCTTCGATCGAGTGT
Source organism: Geophilus truncorum (assembly GCA_034695745.1). Lineage (NCBI taxonomy): Eukaryota > Metazoa > Arthropoda > Chilopoda > Geophilomorpha > Geophilidae > Geophilus > Geophilus truncorum. The sequence continues at coordinate 3,086 of JAQFZP010003453.1, read as the reverse complement.
CGATTTGCACGGAAATTTGCCTCATTTTTTCCCGGTGCAGAGCGCATCTCATTCGGCATGGGGAAAGTGAATCTCCATATAAATATAGCTGCAATCGATCCGTGTTTTATTAATACGAAAACAATTTTATTCAATGTAAATCAATATTTTTTTTACTATTTCAAATGTCATTACTGGCAAAATAACAATCAAATTGATTCGAAATTGAAAAAAAAATAATTTTTTTCTTTAATTTTATTTACTTTCCTGGAAAAACCTCTAAAAGGGAAAACAGAGTGCAAACGTGCAGCCAGAACGCACGTAAACACCGATAAGTTTCTTCCCTTTTGAAAAGTTGAGTGGGGATGGAGGGAGGGCTTATTTATAACGTACCTTTCTCCCACGTAATCGAATGGATGGGATATCCGGACGCGGGGCAGCGAATGTGGAAATCAGTTCCAGCCACAATAGTCTGGTTAGCCATTTGTCGAATGTACGGCAGTCCTAAATTCAAAGAGAAAAACGAAAATGGAATACACGAAAGGGATGGGAGAGAAAGAAATGTTTTAAAGGACTGCAGGGACTCGTCCAAGTCGTGCCTGCGGAAGAGAAGTGCGTGCAATTACAGGATTGCCAAGTGTTGCCCGTATCTATCAATAAGGTGCGTTTTATGGGCGGTGTCTACCATGGGAGGGTGTAGGCAATAAAGTGGTTGGGGATGTGTGAATAGGGAACGCGCGTGTTGTCTAAGTGAGTAATATCTGCTTGATACTACGAATGTAGACGGAGTTTTCAAAGCGGTAAGTGTTGCTGAATGCCTTTTCAAGCAGCCGTTTGACAGAGAATAGGAGGAAAGTGCACTTTGGATTGATATTTGGTGTCTTCTACTTCAATCCCCGAAAAAATTTGATTTTTTTTTTCCCCTTCCCTCTTTTAATTTTTAAAAAAAAATTCTCAAGTGGATTTTTGTTCATGGTTGAAAAGAGTTTCGGGGTTTAATTTCAAATTCGGCAACGTGGAATGCGCTTTTCGAACAACTGGCTTGGATTTATGAAAGGCAACAACATTTATTGCATTCCACCACCGACTCTTTAATAGACGTTGGTTTTGATGTCTTTTTCCTTCTGTAAGGCGTTCAACATCGGAATCGATTGGTATTCCTCTGTTTATTTCTAGTTTTAAACTATCTCCTCTTTGTGAAGTAGCTACAAATTGTAAATAGCCAGTTGGAAACTAAAAATTTGTACCACAATGGTACTAATTGCTTTGTGTAACTGGATTTGAGGTTAATTACGCAGCCTTAGAATAATGGCGCTATGCAACGCTGATGAGAAGAATGGAATCTGATAGTTTAGTGATAGCAATGAAAATCCATCAAAGGAATTCGAGATATTTGGACTGAAATGATAACTTTTTTTTTTATATAGAGTTGAGATTTTTAGAATCTTGAGATTTGAATTAAGGTAAAGAAAGTATCCACTTTCTTTCGAATAATTGAAATCTGCACCCTTAAAACTTCCGGTTTGAAAATATTCTTGAAATTTTGTGATTATCTATTGTATGACCTTATTCAAATCGGATGTTTTATTCTGGGCTCGTTTAAATTATATTGTTTTGGCAATCCTGTTACAAATTAGTCCATTTGGGCACTTCCGGTTGGCAGGATAATTTTAAATTTTGCGGATACTGAGATTTCATAATCAGATTTCAGTAGTTAAACAAAACGGGAAATTTGCTATTTAAAGTTTCTAATATCGCAGTTCATTTGAATGACACCAGGCAAGACGTGATAAGCCTAAAATTAGAACTGACAAATTCAATACCTCTAACGTTGAGTCGTGCCGAATGCTTGGCTTTGCCCAAATCATTGGTAGCCACACAGGAATACTCTCCACCATCTTCCACTCGCGACGTTGATATGTTGACATAACTGATGACGTCGTTCGACGCACTGACAAAGGCACCGATGTGAAATCTCCGATTGACCGGGATCGAAGACCCGTCCAGGGTCCACGAGATTTCGGCCGTCGGATTCCCTGAAGCTGCGCACTGAAGCGACACTGGCGTTCCAGCCTCGATGATTTGTTCTTGAAAGCTTGTGTGGAAAGCTGGAGACGCGTCTGCAAAGAAAGAAAGAAAAGGAAAAAGTCTTAACAAAAAAAATTATATAAATGAAGACAAATGACGGTTTATTACGATCACATTTGCGTAATGATCATTGATGAGAAAATTTAATGCAAGAAGAGCGTTAATTTTTGAAGGTAAATCCAATGGCATTAATTAAGACAAAGTCCGAAGCACTTTTTAGCATTTTGCAGCACGAAAGATTAATCATTAAGAAAGATAAATTGCACTCTGCTCATCAATATTCCAGTCCCCTGATGAGAAGAGTAATTACCAGTGTCCACTAAGGCATTTTGGGAGAATTCTCGTGCACTGAGCGGGCTTTCAAATAAATCGGGCTGCCGAGAAAATTGGAGACACATGTCGGCAATAATTGGGTGGAAACTGGAGTCAGTGTAGAAATAATTGCTTCCCATGGCGATGACATTTTACTCCTCGTGTTGGGCGAGGTCTAATTAATGGTTTTAATCCCGGTTCCATTTGCATCGATGGCTCTGCTTAAAATGACAGTGTCGTGACGAAGACCTCGAGGGGTTCGACACTGGTTTGATTCCTTATCGCCCTTTCGCAGCATCTGGGGTATTTTTTTTCATTTTTTTTCCGCTTTTGCTGCGCTATTCGAGGGGGTCGTTTGGACTGTGCCGTTTCTGCGCTGGAATAAGGAAGTTGAGTTACGACATGGGTGGGCTGGGAAATATTATAGCGTGAGTAAATAAAAGTCAATCCAGTTTTTGAGAACATTTTTTTTTTTGCTATTTCTGAATCTGTTTTGTGGTTGATTTTTTTAGAGAGGAGAGTTGGAGATTTGTGCAAATAGGGCTTCATACTGAGAAGTACGTCTTTTGGGCTATTTCATTGGATTTCAATCGGTTTAGGATGCCATTTCCGGTTGGAGTGAATGGAATTTATCAAGATACAGTATTCATTGGCAATCAGTGACCTTTCTCATTGCAAGCCTAAGGTTATAACCGAATAATCGATTT